>JAECUM010016987.1:0-69084 GCA_016617855.1 Megalonaias nervosa | reverse complement strand
CTTGTGAGATTTTGCCTGAGGTATTCAGGTTAATTCCTTATACAACTGGCGGATTTGATACTGAACCGACACTACCACCAACCCCTCTTTTTCCATTCATTTTTGACAGCAAATAGCTAGTTTGAATATTTGCCTGTGACAAGACAGCTAAAAGAATCAGTATGTGCCGTATGCATGATTAAAGTTCACCAATACTGTAACAAATTAGGATTCTTTTCATCACCCCTCAACCATCTCGATTGTTAGATATTTACCTCTGTAGCAGACATACGTGGATACAAGCCAAGTCGGCTGTTCATTTGCAGCCCAAGTTACGCATTTGATCTCCAATGATAACTGTGACAGGAAGTCACCAAACAAGCCAACCCATTTTCAAGCCTAACTCAAAGTAAATGTAAACCATATTACAGATTGAGCTTCTGTGTGAATTTATAAACGTTAGGCTTATGATAATTATGCTCATGCCTTATATCTTACAATTTAGAGAGGTGAGGAGTCAAAATACGAAACTATCCAGGGAGACTTAGTAGATTTCTCGGCACATAGACAAGGTATGGTTGGCTGTCAAATGACGTGCTTTTGATTGTAATACTGTTACCACAGGAGCATCCTCTGCTGTTTCTGCGAGATAAATAGATGCCTCGGATGTATGTCATTGCAGTATGTTAAAGAAAAATCATAGGCGAAATTTTATCAGCAAACAAAAGAAACCTCACCGTATTAGGACCACGTCGGCTATTTCTATGCGTGGATTGATTGTAGGATTGACCTAGAGGCTATGAATGAATAAATAATTCGATGCACCCCCAACTTCTCACAATCGGAACATCTCTCAGACGTTTCCGTCAGGTCGTGAAATAACATCAGAAGTAGTTGTAGGTGATTCGCCTCTGGCGGAGTGCACCACATATGTAGGAAACGCGGATATTTTGTCCCCCGCTTTTCGCAAAAACTTTCTGAGAGTGCAGTGCGGTTTAGATAAAGGGCACCCCCGTTTAAACGTTACTCCTTAGCTTCTAACATAACGTTGATACTGCTGTACATTGCTTTCGGTTTTTAATTGGTAAACAAAATATAAAATAAAGAAATGTCCTTTCCATTTAATTAGTACTCCCTAAGACTAACCTATTGGGTGTCGGAAACTCCTTATCTAGCCTGCCAAATATCACCTGTTCCCTATTGTCATGTAAAATAAGGCTGCCGGTATACTGTAATATAACATGGATCTGTTCAAGGGGCCAGTAAAGTACACACATGACATATTTGTAAACCTCACTGCTTCTATAGATCATCATTAACATTGGAAATATAGATGTCCTTTAATTGGCAAAAGATCTTAGGATGCATTGGTATAATTTATTTGGAAATTTAAGAAAAGTCTTAGAAAAAATTAGAAGTGAAGGATGCATTTTGAAAATTTTTTTGTAAACCAATTTACAAATTAGTAAACAAAAGATACGATATAATTTACATTTATGATATACTCTCAGCAGATCGAAAAATGCACTCCTACTAATCTGAACTCAATCATGTAGTCCATGAACCCATTTTGATACTTTCAAATTGAACATCAACGTTAATTTAAGAGTACTAAAAATAGATCTTATCGCTGAAATTATCTTCTATATTATCATAACATATCATTAAAGATAATATCAGAGTCAAGATCACAATTTGGTACTCTTAATTTAACTTTGATGTTCAATTTTAAAGCATCAAAATGGGTACATGGACTAAATTATTGAGTTGAAAGTTTAGCTGTAGTGTATAAAACGAGATCTTATCGTTTATATTGTATTTTATACCATCGTAAAATTACCAAAAATAAATTTATCAGATTGGAGGGGAAAGGTTAATGTTTCTTTCGGCATTGATATTTGCAAAATATGATATCTTAATTTAATATAGGAATAATAGAATATATAAATTGGTTCACATCAGAACACCGACCAGTTACCTTCGAACTGTATCTTTGGCAAGGCAAGCAGGGCTAGGTTTCTAGTCTGACTTCAAATTGTCCCGGCTCCCCCCTCTCCCCACCCCCCGCTTTGCCTTTGATCTTACTGCGCAAGGGACCACTTGGAACTTCATCAAATGGGAAAGCGTGATATCTGGCAGCTCTCTGAAGTTTACAATACATTGTATGAAATACTACCCTTGCTATGAAAGGAGTGAAACACTTTTAATAAGTCTGAAGGGGTCAATGTAGATAAGTACTCCAAGTAACTGTGTCACCCTCTTTAAACAAAACAATAAGTAGTAGTAGTTGTTATGTCTCATCGCACACCCAGGTTAACTAACTCCTTTTCACTTCATTTCTAGAATGAAATTAGCCAGTTCAGGGCATCCAACGAGGATTGTATCAAATATATAAATGAGGTGCTTCATTTTTAACCAATTTAATCCTTAATGCTGTAATGATTTGATTTTTTTTTTTAGCAAATTGTATTAAAAGCATTTTGTTATATTCTTGTAATTCAAATAAGTATTATTTCAAAAAAGATTGTAGTTTTTATGTAAGAATTGTAAAATCCATTGCATCGTATCAGCATATTGTACATTTCTTCTTATATTCTAAGTCAGCGAATTCAGTATTCAGTAACATTAATACAAGAATTGCTAAATCAGCAAACTCCTTTCTGCTGACTATCAGTTAAGTACATGTACTTCATAAAAAAAAGCTCTTACAGCGAAATTTTCTGTAATGGCGTATGCAAACCCAACGAATAGTTTCCAAAAAGGTTGTGAGCTCTGAAGTCAGACGAAAACTGAAAAAGCTGGTAGTCAGGCGATTATAAGATGAGCGAAGCACCAAAGGGATAACCTTTTTGGTATTGAGTTATGCTCCCCACATCACAGATAAACAACGCTGGGACTATGACGTGCTGGCTCGATTCCGTCAGACTTCATGATAATTCACCTTTCTTACAGGTAAGAAACTACTATCCGTATTTGTTAGATTTTCTGTAAGGTAGCAATGCAAGGACTTTAATGTCTTTAAACGTTAGATTTGACATATTTTGGTAACTGTTCAATTCTAGCTCGACATATTTGAAACATTTTATATTCTTGTATTATTCTTTGATTATATATATATATATATATATATATATAGTAAGTATATATATATATATATATATATATATTAGCATATATATATATATATATATATATATATATATAATGGAAAGTTGTTGTATTAAGAATTTATATATTTATCTGTAATCGTAGTATTGATTTATTGTGAAGACGATTTCGCTTATCAACTTCATGCGTAGTAATACTTAATTTAGAAATAGGATTTTTTTTACGCCATAGAACATATTATTTTAGGTATTTTATATCAAATATTTAATCTGCAATTAACCATTTTTGCTAACTGTTGACGTATTCGATATTTAATTATTTAAATTATATTCTAAAAGATAGAAATTCCATAATTGTATGAAGTTGGTAAGCATGACAGAATATGATAATTTTTTATTTCATTTTTATATCTAAAATGTTAAATTTATGTAGATGTATTTCTATATCTAGAATGTGATTTCTTATAGTAATAATTTCAATAAAGTTCGATTCCGTCAGACTTCATGAGAGTTCACCTTTCTTACAGTGATCCCGTGCCTGCCTCTCTCTCTCTCTCTCTCTCTCTCTCTCTCTCTCTCTCTCTCTCTCTCTCTCTCTCTCTCTCCCCAATGATGTGGACAACATCTACACCGTTGAGAGCGATACCTCCGAAAAGGGGGTTGAACTATCTCTAACCACGTGTGAAAGACACCTATGAGTCAAAACATTTCATAACAATAATTCGGGACTGAAGTCATTTCGTAACAAGTTATGAGAAAGAATCTTCTCATAACACTGCTCTAAAAATCGTCCAGCAATATCTCATTCTGATACAATGCGTATTCTAAGGGCCTTCAGTTTCCCAAATATTAAAGTTTGATTATTATCTAGGACTTCGGAAGCAGTGAACCAGTCTAGAAATCATACAGAACATTCACCCCACAAAGCAAGTGACAAAAACGATGTTTAAATTTAATTTTCCAAGGCGTTATAGGATTGGGATTACCTAAACAATAAACAAGTACATGATGAAAAATATGCCACTCTCTAACAGAACTATCATTAATGTAAAAGCTGGTGTTTTCTAATTTATCTTCAACTTATATATTACTTTAAGTAAACACTCAATAAAAAAAATCGTGCAAATTTAACTCACTTTCAGGCGCGTAGCTAGAACATTTGTCGTCAAACTCGAGTATAGAACGACGAAAGCGTTCCTCTCGTCGCCCAGCGAACAACAAAGTGGATGTGTGTATTCAATGTGAACACTGGTCATGAAATCATGGAATCATATTTCTCACATCAAGATTGATTGCAATACTAACAAATCATTAAAATAATTGGTTTGAAATGCATTATTTGTTATTATGTCAACATTTTTGTACGCAGCTGCGTATCTGCTTATGGGCAGCTACGCACCTGACTTTAAATTTGAAAAAGTGAAAATGTAATTATGCAACAGTAAACAGGAAGACATGCGGTCATAAAAAAAAATAGTGCCATTATTCTGTGTTCGTCCTGAATAAGGTTTGAGTACCATGATGTTTATATATCTTGTTCATTGGACGGACACAAAACAACTCAGTATAAATCAGAAACCAATACATTTTTGTAGACTTTTTGAAATATTAAATATAAAAAGCAAACGAAGCAGGTGTAGGTAAATATGAATTTATTATGTAACCGATTAATAGCGTCATCTTTTGTAGACTTCAATTCAATAAGCCCATACTTGTTCAGAGTAATATTATTTATTATGGCATGAAGTGGAGAAACTGCAAGCAAAACTTTAAAGGAACGTGATGAGAAAATCAAATGGATATGTGCCACGTTTGCTAAGCCCCAGCTATAAAGTCATGTGTAAGCTATAATCTACCTGTCTTGGGAATATTACCGCGGCCATGTCTTTGATGCCTAAAGATTGCCGCGGGGCTAGTGCTGAACTCTTACACAAGGTTACCTGACCCGCCGAAGACCGGAAACTTGAATCGGCAAAGGCGATAGATCGCACGACTTAACAAAAGCTTGCAGTTATCATACCTATGTGTTAAAGGTTAGTCCAAATATCAAAAGGAAGTCCACGTGGTATTCTTGTCCGTCCCCACGTTGACAGACAGCGAGATAAGTTTGATTGGATCGGTTCACAGCGATATCCAATCGCAATTGAGATAGATGGTGTGATTACAATTCAAACCCGAATGATACTTTCAGAACTCGTAAGAGAAAATTTAGTATTCGTCTGGAGGGATTGCAGATCAATAGGGTTTACTCCGAAAATGAAGCCACTCGTAATTTGGCGGCAAAACTTAGAGGTTTATTCTAAGGAAAGACAAAACTTCGAAAGGTCAGTAAGTTTGCTCGATTTTTGCAGAATATTACGCCATCATAATTGTAATTATTTGTAGTATGTATACTTAATTACTAGGATCGTTTAGTATGTAGAATTACCTTTGTCGTATTTCATTTATATGCGTATTTGAGAAATGGGCTTGAGCCTACGTAGAGAGTTATTAGATGCGAGGCGAAATTATGTAAATTGTTAGCTTGTGGTCAGAATTAATTCTGAAATTCGCTATTAGGTTACTTCGTAGTAAACTAGTGCATTTATTAATGCGTTATGTTAGAATTTACACATGCTCGAATTGTGAATTTGGAAACATAGTTGATGTATGTAAGATTAGTTACTATGGACGTATGCATATATCAGAGCATGCATATTTGAATATTTCCGTACTTTGTATGAGTTGTAAGGTAAAGAAATGCGTCTGATTATTGTGATATTGTTTAGTATAACGGGATTAGGAATATGTACTGATGTGACGGAATTTATTGATGTATATATAAGAAGTAATTGATACCGTGCTGTATTATGACGTTTGTTTTACCATGCAAGAATGTATGGGTATCTCGATGTGAACGAATGCGTGACCGAAGAAATTTAATAGCCGTTATCTGATGATAGGCTGTGTGTAGTGTAAGATGAGAGGGCTAAGGAAGAAGATTGTAAAAAATATTTTACCCTCCTTGTGTTTTCACAGGAAGCTTTTTAGGGGACACAGAACTTCGGGTTCCATTGGGTCCCGAGTCTTCAAGAGTTGAAGACGGAATTGAGGCTGTTGTCGAGACAGTCGAAGTCGACAGAAGAGTAGTCGTGGTAAGAAAGTGGAGGAGGAGGAGAAGGAGTCTAGAGAAAGTCGAGGAGGAGAATGAGCCTAGAGAAAGTCGAGGAGGAGGAGAGGGAATTTGGAGAAAAGTCGAGGAGGAAGGGAAGAAGGAAATATAAGAGAGAGAAAGGATACAACAGATAAGTAGAAATACAAGGACAGGTGGAAATCAATCTCACACTGCTAATCAAGTGACGTAATAGGCGTTATTCAAGGGTCGAGCGGAAGGTGTGTAATTGGAAATTTGGGTCATTTGATTATTGAATTGTTATTAAATTGTTATTCATCGAATCTCAACCTTTTTGTATATTTAACCATCTAACCGTCGGCATTGCTGACTGGGGGCTAGGAGCTTTATATCTATCTTTCACTAAATTTAACTGTCAACAAGAGAGAGCCTGGGTGGGACTTCTATTATAGTTTAAATAAAACATTGGGAGCCACCCACCCCAACTATATACAATCGTCACAATATGTAATATGAAACCCCATTTATATCAACATAAAATGGCGTATATCACAGATAATAAAACAAAGAAAATTTTCTTCCCCACCCATCCTAAGTATAAATTTTGTGAAGAATTGCTCTCCTTACACTAAGGTGAGGGTGCAATACCATGAAAATTTCAGCTGCAAAAAAAGTCCACTGACGGTGCCCCCATTAGGCGCCTGGGGGCAATTGCCATATTCCGCCCCCCAACCCCCTTAGCCTTGCCACTTTCAAGAATATAGGTTATGCATATACTTTAAAGACACGCTTCACTCTCTGAGAGATATCATAATTCTGTGATGATGAACAAAGTTAATATACAAATTATATATTTCTCTAAAATGTTCAAAAAGTGAGAAAAATATTAATTTTATTTCAGAATTCTAATGTAAAAATATGATTACATATCAATGTAATTTATTTCCTATAGACTAGTTTATTGTCAACCTTAAAATAATGTTGGTTGCAGTAGGACAACCTGCCACTAGATAAACTACGCTAAGATAAACTTCTTTCCAAAAGAATTCATTTATGTTACGAAATTCAGTTCTAGAATAATTTCCACAAATCTCATGTAACTTATTAAAAATGAATTGATTTCCATGGGAAAAATTAAAATGGGTCATTTTGTTTAAAGCTAATATACCATTTTCAACATTCTTGTAGTCCAGCCTCATTTTAAAACTTGTTTAGTTCATGAAGAAAGTTATGTTGTACCCAGTATACATATTGTTATTAATTAGAATCATAAAACTTGGCGGAGGGATGCATTTTTATGATCACGAAACCCTCATATTTAAAGTAAGTCACTGCGATTCATACTCATACTGCCAAAATCATAAAAATCTATGATTATATGCACAACAAAAGACGCTCACTGTGATCTACATTTAACATTTTACTGGAACATGCTACGTTTTTGCATTTAGTTTATGGTAACACTTTTACCCCTCAGTATAATTCTGCTATACATGGAATCATAAAACAATTGTGAGAGGATGCAGATTGATGAATACTACACGTTCATCTTAAAACTAGGTTAATGTGACAGATACTTCATGCTTTACTGATTAAATAGTGTTTTAAATGTTCATTTTTAAATCAAAACACTTGATAATTTTATGTAGCTCTCTTGGTAGAACTCTCATACAAAAACGGTCACTGTGCCCGACACATCACATTTTACCGACTAAGTTAAGTTGATGCATTTGCCTCATGACCAGGTGGGTTTTTCTCCTCCGGCATGCTTTGTACATACTATCGCATGTAAAATCATGAACTTGGTGATGGGGGAGGCATCTTGATGACCAATACTCTTTCATATTAGTAGAAATCATCACAGCTCATATTTTACACTTTTCTGACATGGATAAAATGTTATGTTTGATGTTCGTTTTTAGGCTCTTTTTTATTAGAATTGTAAAATTGATGATGATATGCATCTCTGTAACTAGCACACCCTTTAAACAAAAGAAGCTCATTGTGACCTACATATTTAATCTTTAACTGGTTTTGACTAACTTTCGGCATTTAGATAATGATCACATGAGTTTCTGGCACGATATCTATGTAGAATTATGAAATTTGATGAGTGGGTGCAAATTGATAATATTCTAGAATCTTATTGCAAAAAAAGTCTCTGTGACCTATATTTTATGCTTCAATGTCTTCATGAAACAAGATAACTGGTTGCATCTGTTGGTACACAGGAGTTGTTGTTGTTGTTGTTGTAGGGCTTAACGCCATTTTTCAGCACTCGATAGGCTATACATGGCGGCCAGTATTAATGGTGGAGGAAGAAACCGGGAAATACCCGGAAAGAACCACCGACCCATGAGAAGTTACTGGCAAGCTTTCTCACATATCCACGTTCGCCGAATCCGGGACTCGAACCCACGCAGACAGAGGTGACATGGCAGTGATTCCTAACGGAGAGCGCTTTAGACCACTCGGCCACTCGGGGCCCCCGTACACAGGAGTAACACCCAAACAACCAACAAAGGTAAATGAGACCAGCATTTCATGCTTTACTAATGTGGGATAATTATTTAAATTTATGACCAAAGAAATTCTTCCACGTTTAATACAATCAGCCTATGCAGAAGGCCCTTTCTGATCAGTGCATGGATACATGTATTTATTCAATGATAAAATTTTCATATTAATGACTTTACATTGCATACTTTGACTGGTCACTTTCAAAAGGTTAAATGTGTATTGAAATGCACGAGTATTGGAATTGGGTGAGTGAACTGCATGCACTAGGAAGTCACTCAGTCCTCTGACTTCAACCCAGTACAATCTAGGGGTTGACAATGCTAACAGGTGGATGAACTGCATGCCTTTCATGTCAGGCCTCAGTTGTAGTGGCTAATCAAGGGGTTGACAATGCTAACAGGTGAGTGAACTGCATGCCTTTCATGTCAGGTCTCAGCTGTAGCGGCTAATCAAGTCACACCATGTGACATCCACCCAATACAATCTAGGGTTTGACAATGATAATAGCTTCTTAAACAGATTTAAAGATCAATAATTTAGAAACAAAATTAATACAAAACAGCACCACATGGGTTTTTATCAATTCATTATAGAATCTCTTCTTTCATATTGTTACGTGTAGGCTCGTACAAATGTGTGTGTGTGTGTGTGTGTGTGTGTGAGATTTAGATTTTTAACGTAGCTTTAAAAATTTTTCAGTCATATCGCTACGATGTCTGCAGTGTGGCAGTTTATAGTGATGTCTAGCACTGGGGCATCATGCCGCAGACATGTGGCATGATGATCCACCCAGTCACATTATCCTGACAACAGGCATACCAGTCCTAACACTAACCTCTTAATGCTGAGCGCCAAGCGAGGCAGCTGTTAGTACCATTTTTTAGACTTTGGTATGACTCGGCCGTGGTTCGAACCTGCGGCCTTCCGCATCCGAGGCGGACACTCTAACCACTAGGCCACCGTCGTACGAATGTAACAAAAGAAAAGAGTGAAGCCAACAAGCTTTGTAAATTTTAACAAAATAATTTATTTCCCTAGAAAACAGGATAAAAATATGAAATAGGACTTACGGTTTGTGAATAGAATCCAAACATTAATCCTAAAATTGAAAAATATAAGTCCTATCACTAAACAGATCGAATTGAATCCAGGTTCGAATCTCGATGAAATTCCAATATGGAAGGTGATGACATCAGATGAGGTCGTTGTACTGATGGCAACAATTCCTCGTTGAATAACAATTTATAATGTTCCCCTTTAGAATTCCAGAATAAATTTCCACTGAATATCTTTGTCCAAGTATTTCGTTGAAGTAGAATACTTCCCAGGGTGAATAAATTATTTTAAATACGAAAATCAACTCAAATAGCAACAACTTGACAAATACCGTGAGCCCAAAGGTACAATTTTACGACTGATAAATCTACTAGCAAAATGGCTGTTTTAAGCCTGATTTTAGATCACATGGTGGTTCACGTGACAGGCCGACGTGATCACTAATTTGAACAGCGCAGTAAACAAAAATGCCAATTATCACGTAGGCAAGAATAGCCCTATCTAAGAATCAGATTCCCACACTGGAAATGAATTTAAAAATAAAACTGTTTACAATTCAGCTAACACGTGGGCCGAACATGACCTTGATAATAGCCAATCATTTCCGCTTAGTGTTTACAAAACGTCTCAACCAAGGTGAGCTAAAAATACTGATAATGTAATACCTTTTACGTTCTATTCAGGTCAAAAAAGAGAAATGAATTTTCCGAAAATAGTCAAATCCCGTGAAAATTATCATTACAATAAAATGTAATGAAACCAAATTAAAATAAAAAAAGAATTTAAAACTAACACACAAGCAATTTAATTACATATTCGTAACACTTCCCCCCATAAAGAAAAAGAAAGCTTTATGTAATAAAGCTTTCTTTTTACCATATGTAAATTATACATGAGGTAAAACAAAATTACATAAGAAAACTCTTATGAATTATATAAAGTGTACATGAAATAATATTTCTATACAGGGGAAAAGTGCATCTGCAATCAAATTGTCCTTTCCTTTGATGTGCCTGATGTCAAGATTATATTCTTGTAAAAACAAACTCCACCTTAATAGTCTTTGATTTTTATTTTTCATCTTGTCGATGAAAGTAAGGGGGTTGTGATCACTAAACACAACAATCGGAGAAGGAGCTGAACTAATGTAAACTTCAAAATGCTGCAATGCCAATATTAAAGCCAAACATTCCTTCTCGATTGTTGAGTAATTTCTTTGGTGCTTATTTAATTTCTTAGAGAAATAGCACACTGGGTGATCAACACCATTTCTAGCTTCTTGAATCAATACTGCTCCAACCCCAACATCACTTGCATCAACAGATAATTTAAAAGATTGATTGAAATTTGGAGCTGTGAGAACCGGCGCACTTTTGAATATGGCTTTTAACCTATCAAAAAAGCCTCCTGACATATTTCAGTCCAAAGAAACTTATTTTTCTTGCTCAATAAGTTTTTCAGGGGTTCAGCAATATTAGAAAAATTGGAACAAAATTTCCGATAGTATCTGGCCATACCCAAAAATGGCATCAGTTGCTTTTTACTGACAGGCACAGAGAAATCAGAGATAGCCTTGACCTTAGCATCTATAGATTTAACTTGACCATGTCCCACAATATGTCCTAGAAAAGTTACACAAGCACGGCAAAACTCACTTTTAGATAAATTGATTGTCAAATTTGCATCAGTGAGTCTGTCAA
The DNA here is from genome assembly GCA_016617855.1 of Megalonaias nervosa. Taxonomy (NCBI): domain Eukaryota; kingdom Metazoa; phylum Mollusca; class Bivalvia; order Unionida; family Unionidae; genus Megalonaias; species Megalonaias nervosa. The sequence continues at coordinate 57,610 of JAECUM010016987.1, read as the reverse complement.
AGAATTTCCGAATCGTGGCTAGATGTTCTTTCCAGGTGTCGTTGTAGATGATGACATCATCGATGTAAGCATCACAATTATCTAGACCAGAGGTAATCATATTCATCACACGTTGAAAAGTACTTGGGGAACCCTTCATCCCAAACGGCATTACTTTATATTGATAGAATCCATCTGGAGTCACAAATGCCGAAATTTCCTTTGCTCTTTTCGTTAGCGGAATTTGCCAAAATCCTTTCAGAAGGTCAAATTTGGTGACGTACTTGGCATTACCAATTTTATCAATACAGTCATCGATTCTTGGTAATGGAAATGAATCTGTTTTTGTCACACTCTTCACCTTCCTATAATCAGTGCACATACGGAAAGTTTTATCTGGTTTCGGAACAAGTATGCATGGTGAACTCCAATCACTTTTACTGGGCTCTATGAAATCGTTCTCCAGCAAATACTGAATTTCCTTTTTCAAGTATTCCAGTTTGAGAGGGTTCATCCTGTATGGGTGTTGTTTCACTGGTTTTGAATCTACAATTTCAACGTCATGAAAAGTTTTGTTTGTCCTCGTAGGGATATCTGGAAACAAGTGCTCATATTCGAATAATAACTGTTTAAGTTCATTCCTTTCTTGTTGTTTCAAATGTAAAAGTTTCTGGTCCAGATTTTTCATAATTTCCGAATTCCGAAGATTTGTTGCTCCAAGATCAACAGAGTCCGAGTGAATTTCTTCACTTACATCCTCAGTTGGTGGGACAGGTACAACTAAATTAATTGCATAATTAACCTGGCTATCTCTTTCAATATACTATTACTCCATTAATTTATTTAGATCAGAGTATTATTATTATAATTTAACTCATTCATTTTCTTCTTTACTTTGTAAGGGCCGTAAAATCTAATTTGAAGAAAATTTTGAAGAATAAGCAAGAGAGAATGAACTCGATTATAGGACTCAAAACTTCTCTCAAGTAAAGTTCTGTGAAACCATAATTTCACTTTTGACTTGAATTGCTGAGTGCCAAATTCAATCATTACTAGCTGGAAAATTCCAGACATAAAATTTGACCTTTGACCCAATTGGACAGATTTAGGAAGGCCAAATTGAGTAAAAAACTTTATCAAAGCTTTTACTATGGTTTTGGTTTCATTATTCCTCAAAGGAATTGCCTCTGGAAATCTTGTTGACGCACACATAATGGTCAACAAATATTGGTTGCCTGACTTGGTCTTAGGTAAGGGACCAACACAGTCTACCATAATTCTGCTAAATGGTTCGTCAAATGCAAGAATAGGTTGCAGATGAGCCTTAGGTATCTTCTGATTGGGTTTTCCTACCGTTTGACAAGTATGACAAGATCTAAAAAATTTACAAACATCACTTTTGATTTTTGGCCAATGAAAGTGAGTCAAGATCTTGTGATAAGTTTTATTTATCCCTAAATGACCAGCCAGAGGAGTTTCATGTGCCAAACTAAGTATTTCCTGTCTTAAGATTTTGGAACTACAATCTGATAGTTCATTGACCACTCATCACTAGCAGGTACCTTGGGAGGTCTCCATTTTCTCATAAGAATTCCATTTTTAATGAAATAACAGACAGGTACTTCAGTCGCTTCAGTTTCACTTTAAACTGCCACACTGCAGACATCATAGCAATATGACTAAACATTGTTAAAGCTACGTTAAAAATCTAAATCACACACACACATACACATGCATGCATGCACGCATGCACACACACATACATACATATATTATTATGAGTATTGTATTTAAAAAATGCAGCATAACATTCATCCTACATAAATTCTACAAATGTACCTTCAAATGTACCTTCCAAATTCTACAAATGTACCTTCAAATGAAAATTGTCCATATTCCATTTAACAAATATGGTATATCAATATTTCCCAAAATGTGGTATTCATACCACAGGTGATATGTGAAAGGGTTTCAAGGGTTAGGTGGCATAAAAATAAAACACTAAAATTTGTACTAAAAGCACCACTATGGCACTGGGAGAATGGGTACGCTGATAAGACTGATGTCCTAAAAGGGGTATGTGAATGTTATAAGTTTGGGAACACTGCAGTATATGGAACACTTTTTCTTCATTATCTCACTTACGAAAATGTCGGTATCATGTAGACAAAGTTATTCTGCAAAACAAATATGAAAATCACATTGACATGGATTATGTTCTGTCAACCACATGTAAATAAAACTATTTATTTGTTAACTGTAATGACATAACTAAGTATTAACAAGTTTAAACATGGAAAACACATAAATCTATATTTTGAAGAGAGATGGCTTAGAAAATAAGTTGCTACTCATAAAAAATTGTGTTTTGAAAGTACATTGTGAAATACATATCAGGCATCAAAATTCTTCTGCATGTATCTATGTAAATTACACTGTATTGGATTTTACTGTGGGCATACTCTTAACAATCTGCATTGCACTGATGCAGATCTGCAGGCACATTATGCAATGACAGATCTGGGTCAGTGCAGTTTGCAGTTGGGACTTGACTTACAAAGTGAATATACAGTTTATGAACTGGGAAAAAAGTATAAAAAATAAATGGATGCTAGCATGTCTACAATATTAGCATGGACGAACACTGGGGCATGCAAACAATGGAAAGAAAAATGTTATTCCTATTATTATTCTCTATCAGATTTGTATCCTTTGTAAAATTCATGCACTAAGTTAATCTAGTGCTAGACTTCTAATTGCAAGTGCATATTTACTTTAGTTCTGCAATTATGCAATCACTCCTTGGATGTCAGGAGTAGGAGATATTCTAAAAACAAAAATTTTCACAACACTGGATTTAACTTGGAGTCAGATTGATTAAAAGTGAAATCCTCCCTTTGTACACTAAGTAGTACATGTAGGAAGAAATTCTTAAGTTTGACTGCTTCAGTGCATTTTCTCTGTTTCTTCCATTTTATGTCAAGCAGAATGCCTTGTATTTTAAACCATTTACTTTTTATGACCTGCTATGTGTTGTTAATATTTTTGTGCATTATATTATACTTAAGTTATGCAGGTGAATGTGTTCTGATGCATGTAGTATTAAACTAGTAAATATGATTAATCTCATACATCATTACCTTAATGACACCCTCAATGTCACTTTTAAATTTAAATTTCTCTGGCATTTTAAATTATATAATTTCAAATTAAGTGTGAACCTATCTTAAAATCAGTGTTCCATACTAATGTCATAAAATTGGCCCAATTATCAAATTTTTCCAACCAATAATGTTCATTTCTCAAAACAAATGCCACTGGCAATAAACTCCATAAATACTGTCTCCAAGTATTACCTTTCCAACTAAGTTTTGTTGTGTGAAGTAGGTTAATGTGACATCTGTTATATAAAGTAGGTTAATGCAACCTCTCTGTTCATAAAGTAGGTTTATGTGACCTGTCTCTTTTTGTTGCATCTACTATCATCTCATAATAGGATCATCTTTAATAGGACAAATATTAAACACTGAATGAAAGGTTGAATTGAACTGAATGTCTGATTTCAATGAATTTAGTAACCTTGGTACTTAATGAAGTTTTTCTGATGACAAAGAAACTATTTTGATGACAGAAGTTATTTGGATGACACAGAAGTTACTCTGATGAGACAGAAGTTATTTGGATGACACAGAAGTTATGACCAATATTTTATTTGACCTAAATTGCATAGACAACCCAAATGGCAAATACATGGAAGTAGGAAAGGGGCTAGCATTTCTCTTAAAATAAATATGACTCAAGACTGAAATATTTTACCAAACTCTTTATTTTAAGACCTGCTTATATTTAACTGACATCATACTCCATTATTTTAATTTTGTTAACATATATGTGATGTCTTACAGAGTAAAGAAACATTCACAGAATTTAAGACCACCTCAAAACCTCTCCAGGGTCAATCTCTCCTAAAATGAATTTCTTATGCTAACATTTTTTTCGTGTCATTTTGTTACAGTGACTAAGTCAGAACCAAAATACCGTACCTTGCAAGTATTTCCATAACAAAATGCACTTTGCACAAACATACAAATGTACATATACACTCCCCATAACCTGCAACTGATCAAAATATAGTAAAAGTGAGTCCAAACACATTTTGCATCATTATATATAGATGAAATATGAAAAAGTACAATCTCACAGAGGTTACTCCAATCTCATGAAATATTTTGTCACATTTCAAAAACTAATACTCTGAAAATATCAGAGGCATGTTGTAAGATGACAGTAACCGTTGTATATAACTGCAAATATTAGAGGCATGTTGTAAGATGACAATAACCTTTGTATATAACTACAAATATCAGAGGCATGTTGTAAGATGACAGTAACCTTTGTATAAAACAACAAATACCAGAGGCATGTTGTAAGATGACAGTAACCTTGATAATAATTAAAACATTCAATTTATATCAGTCCCAAATTTATCATGTATATGTTTTAACAACTTTTACATGTTATGACAACAAGTTTAGTGAATTTTTTACCACTGTCTAGCATGATGAGGTAAAAACATTTCATAACAGTGAAATCTGATGATGACCTTTAAGACAGAGCTGTAATGTTACAGGGGAAGACATGAAAATAACCAAGTCTTCTTGCTCTTTCCCAAAGGAAATTTGAGAAAAGTGCAAAAAAACCCACTGATTAGTGACCTTGACAATGAAGGTCAAAAACTGTTATACATAAGATTCCCTCATACAGCTTTAGTGATGTAAACCAAGAAGAACGCAAATCTTACAATACTGACCCAAAACTTAACCTTGGGGACAGGACCACATATCTATAGGATACCAAGCTTCATCAAATTAGAAAGCAAATTGGAAAATGTGACTGAAACCTAAAGAAGTGACCTGTGACCTTGACCTTAAAGATAGTACCCCCATTGTTGTAAGTGACATGCCTTTCAGTGAGTAATACATGATCTCAAATGGGTAATGATTTAATATTCAATTTATGACACTTTTTGAATAATGTCCAGCTTTTGCAAGCCTTGGGTCGCAAAAGCTGGACATTTTTCAACGAGTTTCATAAATTTAATATTAAATCATTACCCATTTGAGATTTTGTTACCACACAGTTTTTATTTCAGTGGAAATTATTTCAATAGAAAGAAGAATGAATAATTTCATTCATTCTGACAGATCGTGCTCCTTTCATTTGTTGTGCATAAAATATAGTCCCAAAGTTGAACTAGTAAAAGTAGATTGTACTTGTTTTTATAAAAAACTATAAATCAAAGAACAAGCATCCATCCAAATAAAAAAAACATTTTATAACAATAAAATCATTTTTCAAAACAGAATGATCAATGTGATGTGATGTCACATTATTTGATACAGTACACAGTAGGCCTAGAGTACTTGTTTACCCTAAAATGTCACTTTCACAACTAAACATTACATTGTTGCGATTTTCATGTGAAATAGGATTACTGGATGCAGAAATTCCCATATTTACTGTAATGTATTCGTGGCTGGATATTTGCCGTATTTGATTTGGAACAACAGACTGTACAGAAGATGTAAACAAATTTCTTTTTGAGTCGGATTTGTATCACATATTTACTGCATAAATATGCTGTGGTTGGATAAAGTTCTGTCAGTTGGGAGACTGGTTTATGTCCACATTCTTCTGTGAACAGAGGTTAGTTTACTTACTTCTGTAAGTTAACATTTAAACCATGCTTGTATATAGGTTAGATTCTATTTCTGTGTTACAGATATACTGCCCCCTCCCCCCCCTGCCACCTGCTGTCAAATGAGCAATACCCTAAGTTTTATTTCTTGTTGTTGTTCTTGTCTTTTAGTTTTACGCCATTTTTCTTACGATGATATTATTATATATCACATAACAAATCCCTGTGGGGGTAAATCATCCATATTCAGACAGCCGAGATAATTTTTTCTCAATTTTCTTTTGCAAGTCGAGTTGAAAAATGGCTGCCAAAATGTTCATTGAAAACAAAACATTCCAGAAGGCAGGGTTAAAAAAGTTTTCCCACCATCTCCGCCAATCAGTAAAGAGAATACTGCACAGTAATTTCATGGGCTTATTTGTACCAATCAGAATCACATAAAGTGATATGTTCACATGTTATAATATCAAAAATATTAAACTGCACACACTTTAGGCAAAGTGTACTGACTATGTGATAATAGTTAGTTAGGTATACCAAATTTCATCTCATCATCTCAAATTGCTAAACCAATTAGAGTATAAAAAGGAAATTGTGATGTAAAATTTCAATATATATTGCAGTGACACTGACCTTAAAGACAAGACTATTGATGTGGTACACAACACACCTGCTAATGATGACATACATGTATATCAGGTCACATCCCTTAATCTCAAATAGCTATAAACTTGTAGAGTGGAAAAGAAAAGGCCAGGGAAAACTTAACATACTGACCTGTGACCTTGACCTAAACTTCATCCTGTATTCTGCCTAACTGCAAAGTTTAATCCCTTAGTCTCAAACAGATTTAAAAGTTAGATAGCAAAAAGGAAAAGGTGATGGAAACATTAAAATACTGAGCTGCAACATGGACCTTGAAAATAGGACTCCATTTTGTACACATCATACCTCCTTTTGATGTTATATAAGTATACCAAGTTTCATCCCTTAATCTCAAATGACTTTAAAGTTATGGAGAGGAAGGTCAGGTCATGAAAATGTAAAATATTGAGCACTGACTATCATTATGGTACATGACACCTTCTAGAGATGATACACAAGTATGGTATACCAATTTGTACCCCATAACACTGAACAACTTTAAAGTTATGGAGCAGAAATGAAAACGTAATGAATATATAGAAACATGGATACTATGTCCTCAACTTTTCTTCAAAAAGGTGGGAGATAAAAATAGGTTAAAAAAATATGTACAATCCTTTTTAAAAGTAAAAACACAATACAGAAAATTATGCAATAAAACTTCATTCATGGTTCCTCAATTCTACATAGAAAAAACAATCTGACCAATTTATCAAATAATGATATCTTGGTTGTCAAAAGATGATTTCATGTTACCTTTTTAAAATTTTATAAACTGAGTACAACCTAGCTTCCCACACATCATTTTGTATAAATTGCTAAAAGCAAGACCTGAAATTGACTAGCTTAAAATTGTTTTCAAAGAAAATCTGCAACAAAGCAACATGGTTCCTGTGTTTTTCTCACTGCTTTTGACTCACACCCCCCAGTTCTACTATCTTCATCCCCACATGCTTGTAACCACACTAGTGAATCAACAATTAAGCACAAGAACAAACTGTTTTGAATCACACATATGTCATGTCATAAAACCTCTAACCAAATGACTGCAGAAGGACTTGCATGATAAAATGCACACATATGAATTGGAGATCCAGAAGTTCTGATTGCTCTTGCCTGACATTTTATTCCTGAAAATTAATATGGCCATTGGACGTTTGTGAACACTGTTACAAAATACATTAAAAGGAGATATAAAAAGTTTAAAGAAAATAAAAAAAACATTGATATACTTAATTATTAAATGTACCAGGAATAAAAAAAAGAGCTATTTTTGGTTCTGGATTAGCTGTAACTTCACTTTTGGTATCATCCTTCCATACAACACTAGTCTTCTAGAAAACTTTTTAAAAAAAAATAAGACAATTTTTTCTTTCAGAAAACGGTACCATAGAATTGCATCCTAGAACAGTATTATTTGCAACCTAACTGTTTTAAAAGTTTGTGTCTGGACAACAGACTTACTACATTAAAAATATGTAACACTTAACTGATGGGCACTACCAATCAAGTCCAAAATATTATCTGCCTAGGTCCTCACACATGTCCTTGAGGATGGTAATAAAACAGAGTTGTTGTTAATATATTTCTTCTGTTTAATTTGGGTTATGCATATTTTGGTTCTAATGGTCTGCTCTGTGCTGGCACACCACATCATTAAAAAATATATGGTATCAGGGAGTGATAATTAATTGTACTGTCTGTAGCATAGATCCTGCAGCAATCCTCCAATTACAACATCTTTTTATTTTTATTTGATTTTTCTGTACTTCATGTTTACATTTATTTAGAAGGGTTAACCTTCCTAAAGCATTTGTGTAATTCTTAAGTTTTAAAACTTTATCTTTAGTTTGTAGCACATAGCCACTATTGTGCCAAGGTGCCACTACAACAATGTCTGGCAAGTAGTGAATTCAGGATCCCTTACATACAGACACAAAAACACATGCACACACACACAAATGAATGATGACAGCAATCAATCCCACTTTTCTAAAGTACAAGGATGATAAGTTAAATCAACTTCAAGCATAAATACCAAAAAAATTATCATTATTTACATAAAAATGGGAATAAAACTTTTTTTTATTCCAGATGATAAAACCTGGATAAAATTGCACTGATGGAAAATCATGGTTCCCAGAGGTGATCCGACTTAAATCAAAGGTCTTTTCCTTGGCCAATGGGAAACCAATGTTTCTAGTTAAATATGTTTATTCAATAATACTTACCTTATCATAACACCTTAGGAGAACTACTATTACATCACAAATACAGCCCTCCCATGCTAAAATGTCTTAGCTAAAAATCTAAAACATATCCACCCACCTAGGTGGCAGTTGGAGTGATCTCCCTTTGACACTGGGACGGGTACTAAATCCCATGAATACTTCAGTTACGACTAGAGTGGAATGCATGCTCTCTATATGGATCTAACTATGGGGAGGCTGGGAGAGCGTATATGTATTATCGTCAGGTAAGAAGAAGCTACTGGAAAAAATTTGTTTCTTTTTCAAATACATCACCTGATCATAATATTTTAGGAAAATAGGTAAATGGTGGAGAAAGATACATCTTCCTACCCTAGAAGTGACCATCTCCAGTCCCCTACAGTATGTGAGATAGCTTCTATATAACCTGACTGGAGAATAGACTCCATATATTCTGGAACAACTTCGACGGGAAAAATTTCCCTCCCGCAAATCCAGTGGAAGCCATGAAGCAGCATTCTTATGAAGCTGTTGAATGACACAGGAAGATAACCAGTTGCACCAATGCTATAGGTCCCATTAGATAAAGCTGAACCTTTTAGGGATGAAAAATCCCCGAGATAAAAGATGGAGAAGTGGTCTCTGATCTCCATCCCATGGCATGGTTAATAACAGAACATTTCCACTCAAATGCAATGTTTGTGGTGACTGCCTTAACTTCATAAGCAAATATGTGAAGCAAATTCATTTGGTCTGGGGTTATTTCCTGATATGCAGAATCAGTAACCCACTTTATCAAGGATGAAAGTGTCTGTAATTAAATGTCATCCTTTCCCTCTGTATGTACATGATCACGGTGGAGTCTATACAGCAATATAATTGAGTTTTCTGTAGCAGACATCACAGATGCACATAAAAATGCACCACTGAAACATCATTACTGATAAGTGGACACTATTATATCAATTGTAAGAAAATGTTACCTCTAGGAAAGGTCAATTGATGGCCTATATGGGTAAAATCAGTATAGCATCATGTATATGACTAAAACTTGTAAGCTAAGACTAGATTAGTATAGAAAACTTATCTGTATGTATCCAACCAGTGGAAATTTATAGATGGAGTATACTTCCCTTTGAAAAAACACTCCTCTAACTTGCTTTAATGTAGAAAGCTTCAAAAATGCTAGTATGTGGATTATGAGGCCTCTCTGTCTGTAGAGAGTGTGCTACTCTGCACAACTGGAAGTAGTAACTTATTAGTATTCACAGGATTTAGCATCAATCCTTGTATTAAGGGGAGAACATTCTAACTGCCACCTAGGTGGGCAGAAAACATTCAGTTTTTTAACTAAACATTTAGCCTGGGAGGGCTGGATTCACAAGGATGAAGTAGTTCTCCTAAGGTATTATGATTGGGTAATGTATTTAAAGAAGAAAGATCCAAATACTAATGCTCATGGTGATAATTTGTAAATAAAAAATATTCTAAACAATCACTTCAGGTTTGCTTGATACCTGTTATCAATAAAAAGAAAGTAATAATACTATTAAAACTGACAAAGCTACAGCAACAACATGTTGCCCATCATGAAGTTATCCTAGTTACCAGGCATACCATGGACTAGAGTAATGTGATAAATTGATGAAATTCAGTATTTGCCCCATAACCAAAGCCGTTTAATACAACTCTTTGATCCAGCAATGTCACACCCTGATAGGCATAAGAAGTCATCGCTAACTAAGACTGAACCAGGTTCATATTTTATAACAGTAAAAAGGCATGTATACCATGACACAGCTCATAAATTGCTGTCAACATTGTGATCTCGACCACCCCCAAGTGTCCTTGAGTCACAATATGACATCAAGTATGAAGAATGTCCGAAGTATGAGCAAATGAAAAACTGTAACCTAAATCATCATTGAGAATAATCTTGACCCCTTGGTAAAAACCAGCAAGTGTTTCACAGAAATGATTGTCTTGCTTCATAATTGGATATTCCAGGTTGTAACAAAATCCATCATGTGGCTTGAAAATACAAGTAAATGAAAACATTAATCAAAGCCTCTACTCTAGGACTATGACCTGGACCTTAAGATAAACATGGTTAAGTAAGTGTGTTGCAAATAAATTGTCTTTGCTTCTGTGTGAAACATCCCAGTTTAATGAAACACTAATCAAAACCTTTACAAAACAGTTGACAGCACTGATGTAAACGTTGACACAGCTACGTCTCACTTTCTACTAATTTGGGTTTAACAAAATCATAAAAATCTAAAAAAACTCAATTGAAACTATAAGCATTTAACTACATATTCTGTATTTCGTCCTTAAATACAATACAATTTACCTAAAATATATCCTAAGTACATGCTTATAAGTCAAGTCCAACTGCAAACTGCACAGATCTAGATCTGCCATCGCATAATGCAATGCGGGTATGGGTCTATGTAGTTTGTTGGGAGTAATCAGTAGAACAGACAACACAGACCCTGATCTGCCACTGTATTATGTGCCAGCAGATCAGGGTCTATGTTATTCAGAGTTGGACTAGACTTACAAGCAAGGATGTATGGTATGTATAACTAACAAAAAAATGTTATTTTTGATTTCAACAGAATTTTACAAATCAAGATATTATGAGTGCCACAAAGTGACTAGAATTTCAATTACTATTTATGCTCATCTACAAATCAGATCAAACTGTAAACAACATAGACCCTGATCTGCTTACACTATGAACCAGCAGATCAAATCTATATTGTTTTTTCTACTGACTGGTCCTAATAAACTACATTTGGGTCTGTGTTGTTTATAGCTGGATATGACTTTCATGTAAGTACGTATGGTAAGGTAAAATACTACTCAAATTATTTACATCCAGAAATTGTTATAACAGAAATGAAGTAAAGATTGGATCATAATAAGTACATCAAAAGGAAAACAGTGGGGCATCAATGAACAGTTTTGTCACTAAGGACATCAGTGCAATGTGCCCCTCCCCGCCCCCCACATGGAGCTTACATCGGATCTTATGGAATTTTGTCCTCAATGAGAAATTTTTACATTTTATCCATTTCTTACATCCTGACATTTTAAATAATTTGCAAAGATATCCTGAATGGTATAATGAAATACAAGAAATAAAATTTGTGTCACAATGCACAAAATAAAACAAAAGTTTGTTTTGGCAAAATGTAAATAAAAGTATATTGAAAACAACAGAGGTAACAAGAAACAGTGCTGAATTTTCTTTATTTCCCAAAGTATACTGTATATACTTACTTACAAGCTGAGACCAAATGCAAACTGCATAGACCCAGATCAGCTGTTGCATAATGCACCAGCAGATCTGGGTCTATACACCTTGTTAGGATTAATCAGTAAAACAAATAACACTGACCCTGGTCTGCTGGTGCATTATGCAATGACACAGCAGGGTCTATGCTGTTTGTTTTTTAACTAAACTTATATGCAAGTATATACAGTAAGTAACCTGATCAATAATTTTCCCTTACTTTATAGTAAATCAATTAAGAAAACAAATTTACAACTTGCTCAAATGTGATTGTGTAGAGAAAGCTTTGGCATTTAAAAAATGTGCTTTCCTCAAGGACAGGCACAACTTGGGACCATTTTACAGTTTGCTGTAAAGTGACAACAAAAATGTCAGGATATATTTCGCTTATTAATTAGTTTCTGTTTGTAATTATTTTCTGTCAGCAACTTAAGGGTTAAAATGCACTTTTGCTTGTTTCAGTTGTGCTATAAAAAATGCTGTAAACTGTGATCATTTTGCGAGTATACAGGTGAGACAGGTGTATATGAGTATACAGGTGTGACAGGTGTATACAAGTATACAGGCGTATACTGACCTGCTACCTGTGAAATCTATTTTGGAAGATTTTGCAATAGGTTATTTATATCTTCCTTTGATGACATCAGCCCATTAACCTCCGATTTGTTCAGGACAATGTTATTAATAATGCCATATCCAGCTGACACTGTCAATGCAATCTTAAAAAATGTGATGATGAAATCAAATGGATATGGTATGTGAACCACTCCAATTACATAAAATAACAATGCACATATCAGAGCTAATGTGATGAAAAAATGTTTATCATTTTTGGCTTTTTCTAGCCCTTTGTTCAAGACTACTATTGATTTTTGTAGCAACTGGTCCAGGCTTTCTTCAGGTTCAGATGATGCTAACTGATCTGAAAAGAAAATACAGAGAAACAGTTGCGAAATATATACAGATAGAGAAGACAAATATTTTAGAATAACACATATCATATATACTCACTTATAAAATGCACAGACCCAGATCTGCCGTCACATAATGCATCGGCAGATCTGGGTCTGTGCAGTTTGTTAGGAGTATTCAGTAGAACAAATAGCACAGACCCTGATCTGCAGGCACATTGTGCTATGGCAGATCTGGAACTTTGTTTATTGCAGCTTGAGTATATATGGTACATAAATTCTGTTCCTCAAATATATACAAAATAATGATAATTATTCTTGTGAAATGAGAGAGTGATGTATATTGATAATGCAATGAATCAGAATTCATTAATACTATATAATTATTGCCAAGGGGCAGTTAATTTTCAAACAATTACCACATACACTTGCTTACAAGTCAAGTCAAACTGCAAACAATGAATATCCTGGTCTGCTGTAGCATAATGCCCCTGCAGATCAGGGTCTATGTTGTTTGCTCTAATAATTACTTCTGTAACATTATGTGATGGCAGATCTGGGTCTGTGCAGTTTGCAGTTGGACTTGACTTATAAGCAAGTATATATATGGTACTCAAATCTTCCCCTATGGAATCTGGAGTTGCCCTAAATACCATCATTCCATACATATAAACCTTCATAAGAGACAGGGCATCGTAAATCAAACTAATGAACTAAAATTATAATACACTGAGTAACAAATCTTAATCCAATTACTGTAAGCTAGGAAGCATGCATAGATGCTTATTTCCATACATAAATCATATTTTATACTTGTAAAACATCATGCAATTTTAACATCATGTTGCTAAGAATGCTGCTAATTAAACTGTGCTGCATAAAAAAAATGTTCATAATCGCTTTAAAAATTAAATTTGAACTCAATGACCAACCAAAAATAACAAACAATAAAATGCTGCAAATATTTCCAAACTATGAAATTCACTAAACCTGTTATAGCAACCACCTTCATATAATGACTTCCTGTAACCTGAGGAGGTGGTTAAATTTTGAAAGAGGTGGATACTTGCTACATAGGAGGAAAATGATTCACCTATGTATCAATTATTTTGTGGCTTTTATACTGACATTAATGCTATAGGCGGGGAATCAATTCAAAATGTTGCCTTTTAAAAGTTACTGTTAATCTTAAATGGCCATGGAAATCATTTGTCCTTTGCCTCCGCTATTCTTTATGTGTATAGATATGCATCAACCACTGGTTGTATATACTGTGACATGTATCAATACGTGGCACAGATTTTCTATCTCTAGTTTTAATTACATGACATTATTTATTGCTGTTACTACCATTGTTAATTTTTTCCAATTGGTTGTGGACATCTCAATGAGATTGCATATCAACTTTTACGCAAAATTCAACAACCTATTGACTTTGGCAAATAATTAATTAATTTTATTAATGAAATAATAAACTGGGAGTAATTGTTCATGCACTATGTTATGTGTCTAGGCTCGTACAAAAGTAACAAGAAAAGAGTGAAGACAACAAGCTTTGTAAAATTTAACAAAATAATTTATTTCCCTAGAAAAACAAGGTAGAAATAAGAAAAGGACTTCTGGTTTACAAATCAAATCCAAAATTAATCCAAGAATAAAAAATATAAGTCCTATCAATAAAAAGTCCCAAGTGAATCACAGTTTGAATCCTGATGAAATTCAAGATGGAAGGTGACGACGTCTTCGATAGTCAGTTTTGTCCTGATGTGTCAACAGTTCTTTGTTGAATCACAAAGAATAATATTCCAGTTTGGAATTCCAAATAATTTTCAATAAATGTCTTTGTCCAAGAATCAATTTAGAAGCACTTGTATTCCTGGGTAAATAAATGACTAATTCCAAAAATAAAAGTTCAACTCAAACTGGTCACAACAAAACACCTTTGAGCTTCAAAGGTTTAAAGCACAACCGGCTATTTCTTCTTATAACAATGAGTTATAAGACTATCTAAAACACAAAACAGATTCCCGTAAGAGGGTCACATGGTCATCTTACCAGAACAACTTAGAAACTTTACAGGCATAACATCACATACTCTAGTATGACCTTGATTCCACTAAATGAATCTTAACGCTTAGAATGAATATAAAAAAAATTTCAAAAAAAAGTTATTTACTAGAACTCTATCTGATTTCTAAACCAAGGTCAGAAACTAGATACAATGTTTCAACTACTGGCTGTTTATCAAGTCAAACAGAACTGAATTGAATTTCTAAAAACAAAAATATCAAATCCAGTAGACAAAGTTATCATTACAATAACATCTAATGTTTAAAACTAACAAACAAATAATTAAATTACATATACATAACAACTAAGAGCACAAAAGATAGAATGGCAACATACAGGCAGAGTTTCTACACTTAACAATGCATGATCGATGATCTTCAAAGACTAAGAAATTACACAGTCGATTACACTGTTGAAGTGGTGTTTCTTAAAAATAAAATACTACTAATTAAAGGTTCTGTTAACAAGCATGTTGTTTAAAGATAACCAGAGTAGTTTAGCATTATCAGTAAATCAAACTGACAGGCAATATTGTGTAATGTGTGCTATAACCAATTCTCGTCAACTTCTGCTTTTTCTTTGTGATGCAACATTCGATGTGATTATCACAGATACATATTTTACAAAACAAATTAACAGAAAAATAATAAAAAAAACAACCTCCTTATGCACTGATGTGGAAATAAATTTAATTGGAAAGTGTAGTTCCTTCCACCAAAAAAACCACATGAATGTTTGTTTATAGCTTTAAATACTGTAGCCTTGTACATAAGACAGAATGGTGAAATAAGGGTTTAGTAAAGAGGTATTGGCAATAAAGTTTAGAAAGGATTTTTGAAATATACAAAACTCACTCTTTTTATCTTGTATACAAATGTGTGCCATCACCCCTTCATGGTCGGAGTAATTGTAAGATCGACCGGAAATTTTTCCCATCACTAACGAGCACTCTTTAACTTCAGCAGACAAGCCTGAAAAATGGTCAGAATTTTTTTTAAAGCAATAACTTTCTAAATTAAATTAACTTTATGAAGAATTCCTTAAAATATTGTTTTCTACAGCTGACTTTCCTTAAAATACTATTTTCTACAGCTAACTTCCTTAAAATAATATTTTCTACAGCTGACTTCCCTTAAAATATCATTTTCTACAGCCGACTTTCCTTAAAATATTATTTTCTACAGCTGACTTTCCTTAAAATATTATTTTTACAGTTGACTTACAGCTAGCTAAAAACTTCACTAACACATAAATCAACATTATTTAACGACACTATATTTATCTTACTTATTGACCATCCTTATTAAACTGTCCTGAAATAAATTTTTGTTTTGGTTGCTTCTAAACATCATTTTCTCCAATAACTATGCAAAGGACTGAACAAGAACTGCATTGTCCCTAACCTGAGCTGTGAATATGTCCAAAGGCATAACTGCATGATCCCATGGTTCCAACCAGAGGCATTGCCAAACTATAGAATGTTATTATGCTAATAACTACAATTTCGTCAAGAGCTGATTTAAAAAACACCTGATATGCCCCTCAGATGAGCTGTCCATATATACAAGGGCATAACCAAGTGATCCCATTGGGCACCAACCAGAGTATGACCCAAGGGAGGAATTGTCATAATGCTAGAGGAAGTGATGGAATTATTCACTGCTGATAAATATTCCAAAGTTTAAAAGATGAAAAATGACTAATAATGAAAAGTATTATATATTGTGACTCCCAAATGTTCAAGGGTATAATCCATGAGCAGAAGTGATACAATGTGATAAGCAAGAAGGTGATGTTAGAAAATAAATATTTAATTGGATAAGGATTTCTTTAATAATAATAATAATAATAATAATAATAATACAACGAAACACAATTCTAAGGACCACCCCCTATGCCAACCAAAAGCAGACTCTAAAGACAGGTAGCCTGTCAGTAGAGGTCATCAAAGAATATTAGAGTGTTGATCTGTGCCCCAAAAAATGTGGTCTTTCATGACACATGGTCATTCACAACAATGGTCCTGCATGACAAGTGGTCTTTCATTAGTCATCTTTTATGAAAGGTGGTCTCTCATTATAGTGTCTTTCAAATCAGGTTTTACTGTAATAATAATAATGATAATAATAATAATAATAATAATAATAATAATAATAATAATAATGTTGTTGTTGTTGTAGGGTTTAACGCCATTTTTCAGCACACGATAGGCTATACATGGCGGCCAGTATTAATGGTGGAGGAAGAACCCAGGTAACCCCGGAAAGAACCACCGACCCACGAGAAGCTACTGGCAAGCTTTCTCACATACCCACATTGGCCGAATCCGAGACTCGAACCCACGCAGACAGAGGTGAGATGGCAGTGATCCGTAACGGAGAGCGCTTTAGACCACTCGGGGCCCCATAATAATAATAATAATAATAATAATAATAATGAAAGAAATTAATTTTAAAAATGTGTCCTACTTCTTGCCCCATGAACACCCAAGTCATGACTCTAACTACAGGAAGAAAGGCAAGAATATGATCATACAAATATTCTGTACTTGTAAAACATCTGTGTGCAGTATTAACTTCATGCTGCATAAAACGTTATTAATTAAACTACGCTTCACAACTTAAATTAGTGATGGCTTATTTCAATATCAGAAAGAAAAAGTAACCAAAAGGGCTCCTACTTCCTGACCCCATAGCCTGGAATGTGACCCAGGGGACAACACAGTAGCAGGAGAAAGCAGAATATGGAATCATATAATATTCCTCACTTGTAGTTAATTGAATAAAAATTGACAAATATAAGAGGGAATCAAAACTTTACCCAAAAGGTATCATAAGTATTTACCCAATGACCCCACACAGGGATGACCCAAGGGTAGGAGCAGTAAAATCCATAAGGTCATTGTGCGATGATGTTATATTCCAAAAGTGAAGGAACTGGTTATGGAAATATAAGTGAATAATAAAAAAAAAGATGCAAACTGTGCCTGCATTCAATTTCTTAAGCCCATGGTTCCATCCCGGGAAAACCCAAGGGGTAAAAAGTGGTGCTGAGAAAAGGAGACAATGTGATACCATTATTTTCCTAAATTAAAAATGAATCAGGTAAGGGTTATAAATAAAAAAAGAAATGATGCAATAAAAAGCAAGAGTACCTTGATGGGAATGCTGCTCTACTGTCCAAAAAGAATTTCCAGGAATTCAAGAAAAAGCCATTCTTTTCTTTTTAACTGCTCAGTGTTGAAACTATATTAGATATTCTTTTGTGATAAGATTTTCAAATCAGCCACTGTGGAACCAGGCTGGCAGTAAGATAAGCACCATTTTCACTGGGACAAACTAGAAACCATTAGTAGACTTTTGGTGGAAATCCCATAAAAAATGACCATCCTTTCAGGAGAATTAGTGAGTTTGAATCCATTCATTGGATAGCCGTATCTGAGATCAGATTAGCACCATTTTCATTCAGGCCCAGCTAGATATCATAATCAGTCTTCTGATAAAACCCCATGTTGATTTTACATTTCGTTTATTAGGAGGAGCAATAAAAAAAACTGTCAATATGGCCACCACGGTGGCCAAACTGGATCTCAGTACCATTTTTATTTAGTAAATGGCAGATATCATAAGAAGTATTCTGGTGAAGACCCAATGTCGATAAGACTTTCCATCTAGGAGGAGTAGCGATGAGATTTTGAATATGGGTGCTGTGGCGGCCTCATTGAATATCAGATTGGCACATTTCAAGAAACAAACTGACACCATTAAAAAAGCAAATTTTTCTGTAAAATATTTTTCTTCTAGAATACTTACCCAATCACATTAACGTTAGGAATATAAGCTGAACTACATCCCAAATATAACCCTTCCCATCATGAAAATTTGTCTTATGTAGACAAAGGGCAATAACTCTTGCCCATTACCTCCCCATGCCACCTAGTTTAAAGTTGGCTGGAGCATCATGTAACAGGGCGCCTGCATTGCAGGGAGAATGGGAGGGTTTTAAAGAAATATGATTGGGTAAGTATTCTAGGAGAAACGTACTTTACTTCAAAATTTGCTTTCTCCTTCAAATACCTGAACCACTACCCAACCCGCAGATCACATGCACATTTGGAGAATAGGTAATAGGCAGGGGGAATGCTAAGCATCCAACCTATACTTTGGGTCACCTCTAAGGGGAGAATACTGGATTCCCAATATGAAGGTTAACCCACTCTCCTCACTTTAAACAGCAAGAGATCTTCTTACCATATACACGTTCTGGGTGAATCTAGCGAAGCTGTACAGGGTGCCTGTCCAGAGTTTGTGCTGATGTCAATTGTGTCAGATAGTCACATGTGTTACTAAGACTGAATCAACCAGATCCAGAATTTGTCACTTTGGAACCAAGTTGTGTAGATAAAACTCCAGGTTGACTGCATCTCAACTGATAGAGATATGACTGTCAAGGCAATACTTGCAGAGATTGCTCTTATCTCATAAACATAGATCTTCATGAGGCAACTCTGTTCTAGTGATATGTCAGAGTATGCTGTGTGCATTACCCACTTCAACCAAGATGAAAGGGCTTGAGGGGTTATGTCCTCTTTCTAAGGCTTGACTGGGATAAACAGGCATCTTTGAGCTCCATGAATTGGCAACTGGTGGTCATATAGAACTTCCAAGAGGAACCAAGGTTCAAGATACGAAGGGTGTACAAATAAACAGCTGAAAATGCAAAAGTCTCTCAAGCATGAAAATTAGGTCAAACTGACAAAGTTTTGACATGACTGAGTTACTTTTATCAAGAAAATCATATACTAATTTTCAAGTATGTAGGCAAAATTGCATCCAAGATATCTAGGTGTAACAAATGAGTAGAAAATACAAAAGCCATTTGATCTTACAATTTAAGACACACTGATCTAGTTTTGGTATGGCTAAGTTACTTTCAGTGAGAAGCATCTTCATGCCAATTTTTCACGAGTGTAGGTGAAATTGGGTCCAATATATTAGGGGTGTAAATTCAAATGAACTACTGAAGATAGAAGAGACACTCATGTCTGCAAATTACACACACTGACCAAGATTTAACATCACTGAGTTACTTTCATCCAGATGTACATAAATACCAATTTTCATGAATGTGAATGAAAATATGTCAATCAAGTCTGCAAATTGGGTCAAAATGACCCAGCTGGAATGGCTCAGTTACTAATTCTGAGCTGCATCCATATACCTTTTTTCATAAGTATAGGTGCAACATGGTCCCACATATTGATGGAGTAACAAGTACTGAAAAGATTAAACACGTCAACAAATGGGAAATACGATATATTCTCTACAAATTTTGTTGCCAAGATAAAAGGGGCAATAGCTCTTTCAAAATCTGACCTGAAAAGATGAAACATTTTAATGGCACATCTGCAAGTAATAAGCAATTCACCCACCAAATAAAATCAAACTATATGTAAAGGTTGCAGAGCTTTCCAGATTACAGCAACATCCTATAAGCAGAGCTGCCAACCCTCCAGACTCACAATTAGTGAAAAGTGGGATAAAAATTAGGGAATTTTGAACGCAATTAGTGAAAAATTATATCATGACACAAACTCCATCCAGTTCGATGGTCAGTACTGTATTATATGAAAATCCCCCCAAAAAACTAAAACATATTATTTACACTGATTACATGTACTACTATATTTGCAGCCAAATTTACTGATATACACAATCTTCACACTATTTGTCATGATATGATGCTGTGGCAGTCTTGAACTTCCTCAATCAGGCTATGGTAAATTTGTTTTCAAAACAGTTCAGACTTCTTGCCTGCTGGTTATTCTTGGTGACTAAAATTGTTGCCAATTTTCAGCACTTAAGGAGGCAATAAAGTTTGTCTTATTCTTCCTCACAATAGGAAATAATCTTTCACTGTCACTGTTGCTGATCTCCAACTGAGGAAGACAGGTTATGTTCAACAAGAAAGCTCACAAACAATGCTTCAGCATTGGTAGCATGCAGGACTTGAGTAGGTGGCTTAAAGTACTCCAAGACTGAAATCTGCTGGGGGTGCTATAGCAGTGTGCTTTTTCACATTGTTCTGCCACATGCCCACTGGGGCTCGTATCATTGCTTACAATTTATTTGTCATACATGTATTATATAATAATAATACTACATGGTACATGTATGACAGGTAAATTGTAAGCAACAATACCAGTCCTTGTGCACATTCCTAATTGTAAAATTCGCTGGACACTACTGTACAAAAAGCATAATGTACATCGATGTTTGATGGCTGAATGCTAGGCCAAGTTTTGGTGTACTTCAATCTATACTTCACTTTTTGTGGAATACAAATCCTTTTCCTTGGAGGTGAACACATTTTAACTGCAGTGTAGCTTAATTACAAAATGGTATTGATCCAGAAGATGAAACATTGAATGGTGAATGATTAGTGGTATTGGCGCATGCGTGGAAAACTGTGAACTCAAGCAAATTACGATATATGCTAATCTTTCAATCTAAAAGATTCCAACACTCAAAAAACTGTCTTCATGTAGTTTCCCAACCTCTATGTGCTTTTTGATACCAATGTGCTTCCTCACATCATCCCTGCCACCATGCCCAATGCTAAAATTTGTGGCACACTGTGTGCAAAAAGCATGATGTATATCGGTATTTGATGGCTGAAGGCACGGCCAAATTTTGGTATATTCCAAACTAAACTTCACTTTTTGTGCAATAGATTTCTTTTTCCTTGGTGGTGAAGACATTTTCAAGATGCAATGCCATACAGTAATTCAAATCAGTGTTGGCGGCGCATACATGGAGAAAATCTCTGGCTAGGCCCTGGTTTCTTTCGAAGCATTTGTAAAGCTACTCTTATATATATATATATATATATATATATATATATATATATATATATATTAAAATTCGCTAAAATGCATGCTACCGGACCAACTGTACAAATCGGCTATAGTTCTACTAATGTCGTGACTAGACCATTTCGGCAACTACCGATATCACGACTAACACTTAACAGGAAAATTTAAAATAATTGAGAACTGGGGAATTTGTGATTTTTTGCATGCAGCGGAAATCTGTGAATCGCTGTAGAAAATTGTGAAATTCATGCCAAAATCGTAAGGTTTGGCAGCTATGTATAAGAAAATATGAACTAATGTGGGCATTAACTCTATTAAAAATGTACTTGACAAAACAAAAGCTGTAAAAGGCACATCTAGGTCTATGAGACAATGTACACACCAAATTGCATCAAAATATGTTGAATGGTTCCTGAGCTATGCTGGTTACATTGTTCTGTGGTAGTGGAGATAGAAAATTGATGTAAAAAGGGGAATAACTCTGTCAAAATTGGATCTGAAAAGACAACCTTCAAAGGGCACATATACATGTAATAGGCAAATCACCTACCAAATGGGGCTATGTTGGTTACAAGATATGTGAATAAACGAACTGCCAGACAGATGAAAAAGAAAATTACAAAAGGACTTGCACATCTTGATGATGGGCCCTAATTACATAGATCATTCAATGTCCTTCCTTTGTTAGAAAAGAGATATTACTTTGGACTAAGAAGACTGACAAAAGTTATGAAGAAAATGTACTACATTCATACTTTTTTGCAAATACAAAGAAAGTAGAACTTGAAATTGTTCTCATACAGATCAACATATGAAAAAAACGATAAGGATATTTCTTGAGGAGAGCTGACAACGATGTATTTTAATCTTCATAAAATAATTCTTGATTTGGATTCACATACCTGCAAAAACATTCTCTTTATTCAAGAAAATATGCATTTGAAGGTTAATCCACTTACCTTCCTATAAACAACATAGACCCAGATCCATCATCCCACTATGTGCCTGCAGAAAAGGGTGTACACTGCTTCTTCTACTTTTGATTCTAACAGAATAGACCCTGATCTGTTGGCACTTTATGCAATACCTGATATGAGTCTAAAGTCTGCATTTGCGGATGCATAAATACATGAGAAAATATCATAGTTACTTTCTCTGGCATTGTACAAAATGTAGTCAATTCTTTTTCCATTTGGAAAATGAGTCAGACATTTTGGATCACAAAAGCTATTGGAGGGACGGTCACAAGTCATTCCATCTTCAAGTCCTCTTGTACTTTGCTGAAATTAGGAAAAAGTTTGGTAATGTTGATTATTATCCTATCAATGCCAGAAAACTAATACCATAAAATGTGTAATTTAGCAAGTCAAATGAAAATGGAATGCAAACAAAATGCAGATAGAAGGCAAAAAGAATAAAAAATAATTGAAGAATAAACCCAAATAAAATATAAATTGTAGAATGAATGCAGATAAAGTGATGAATGCATTTTAAAGAAAATGGAGAAAGCAAATGCAAAATGATGAATGATAAAAGACTCAAACGCATTTCATGAATAGATTTGAAAATACATATTACTTTCAAGCTGCCACTAAATTTCCAATTTCAAACCCTCCTTTCCATGATAATCCAGAATCATATTAGTTACAGATGATAATCCAGGATCAGATTATTTACAATGATAACCAATTATTCTGCCCTTACAATCCAAGAATTCATCAATGATTGTTATATCTACAAATCATTTATTTTAACAAAACAAAATAATAAATAAAATTTGCTTACAAATACTCTACAACTTTTTTTTTACACTTATTGCTGTTGTCATTAAATTTTTATTTACAATAAAAATTCAATGCTCTCTCTTGAATTTTATGCATTTATAGATATTTTGTTAAAGCACACTTTTAATAAGACAGGATATGAAGGCTATGGTTATCTCCCTTTAACTCTTAAACCTGGAGAACACAACATCAGTAACTGGATTTCCATTTGATTCCTAATGTGAGTAAATGAAAGGAAACAATGGATAAAAGCAATACAATCAAAATATTTCAGAGACCATAA
The DNA here is from genome assembly GCA_016617855.1 of Megalonaias nervosa. Taxonomy (NCBI): domain Eukaryota; kingdom Metazoa; phylum Mollusca; class Bivalvia; order Unionida; family Unionidae; genus Megalonaias; species Megalonaias nervosa. The sequence continues at coordinate 33,855 of JAECUM010016987.1, read as the reverse complement.
ATTAAAACCAAGATAACTGATGAAACAGAACATGAATGGGATTCAAATCAAATGCAAATCTGGTAAAATTACCTCTTTCAATTGCCTGTACATGTCTCATTCTGTGTTAGCACAGAGAAGAAATAAAGTCTGTCAACATGTGAAATTTCAACATACAATTTATAAATACTAGCTCAGTGGTCATTATTAAAGTCTGATACTTTGACTGAAGACACAATACCACAGCTGAAATCAAACTATGTGAATAAAGCAACTTCTAGCGCAGAAAAAGGAAATCAATGACTGCACATGCATACAAATGATTAGACATACAGCGGGACCCCGCTACAGCACGCTCCATTATAACACAAATTTGGATATAACACGGTTGTGGCATGGCTCCCGAAATTTCATTTACCTTATTACCTTGTAAAAAAAAAAAAAATTCTTCTAAGTACGAAAAATAAAATACGTAAAAAGTTTTATTATCATTTTGGAGAAGAGATTGCATATAAATTTGAATATAAGATGATTGTGGCATGGTTCCTGAAATATCAGATACATGTATTATTCTTGTACATGGAAAACATTTCTTCTTTGGGGAGGTAATCGCATATGGATTCGAATATAAAACAATCGTGGCGTGGCTCCTAAAAATTTTTAATTTAACCAATTTCTTACAGTTTTGTGCCAAAATAAACATCGGAAATACGAGTTTCTGAATCAATGGCTGGGCCTTTTGAGAACTGTGATCTTTGTTTATTGTTGAAAAATGACAGCTCATAAGTGTTAATCTTATTATTACTGATCCATGAGCAATAAAGCCATCCAGTCTACTTTGTGTTTGTCTTCAATGCATTCTGTATACAGTCGTTGCTCAAACAATATCCGACATATTATCTAAACTGACTACACAACTATGCAACAAACAATGCGGCAGTTGATAAAAGATTCTCACCTGAATTTATAGATCAATTAATTTAAGTACATTGATCATCATCAAAGTCAATTGCCGAGCTAAACTTGTGTTCAAAATATGGGGCAACGATTTATAAAACATCAAAGAAACAAAGCCGCCAACATGTGTGTATGGCTTGGCGGTGTTGTTTTATGCAATCAGTTGACCAGTGAATAATGTTGTCCACTTCCTAATATCAGTTTTTAAAGTGAATTATAGAAGAGAACTTGTGAAAAAGATTGTTTGCAATGAAACCTCCGTCCAGGCGACACTACAAAGTTTAAATCTGAAAGAAGTAATGTACCTCGGCGGCAAATCTTGGGATGCCATTATGCCCAGATGCATTGAGAAATGCTGGGAAAAAGGACTTGGGGCAGCATTTACTAGTACTCAGGATAACAGCGGTGATGACAGTTTATTTCATGGATTTTCTAAGAATGATGTGTTCGAGGCTGAGAGGGCATTTGGGAAGCTGATGCAGTCATGCGACCGTGTTAATGAATGGAGACACAAGATACTGACTAAGTTCGAATTCTTCAGTTAAGAAATATGATTGACTTTGCGAAGAGCAAACGTGACAGTAGCAGAAAGCAGCTGAAAATCACTGAGTTTTCAAACAATAATAAAGTATTACAATTCATGGATGAGAAAATTTAGCAGTATGAAATTTATACAGACACTGTTTTTTAACCTTCGGACGTACTGTTCCATCATTCGGTACATAATATTTCCTATTTACTTTTCCACTGAATTCAGTTACATAATGATCTGTGACAAAATTATTGAATATTTTAAATCTGTGTGCGGGTATTTTCGACGGAAATACTTGTATTGTGGATTCAATGTATGTGATTCGATTCATGGGTGAGTACACGGTGTTGATACTCTATTCATGCTATAGATTAGATATGTATATATAAACTATACACGTGTATGTACCAATGAGTGGTTCTCTGAATAAAGAAATATATTATATATGCAATCTCTGTTATCACTGCAGGTGTTTTCTCATTTAATATACATTGATTTAAAATGGTAATTATGCCAATGAAGCACACGTTTCTGCACCCATTTTGATTACCACCCCCACCCACCCCGCTAACCCTGCAAATTTGTTGGTACTGTACATGGTTGCTTATAACACGGTTCGGTTCATAACATGGTCGGGTTCTATGGCTCCCAACTACTGTGTTATAGCGGGGTCCCACTGTATCTGCAAAAATCTCTTAAATACCAGATTCAACCATGGCTAATGACATAATATGATCACTGCAAAATCCTTCTTTGCACAGTAGAAAAGTAACATATTTTCACTAACAAAATTTTTAGCTTAGCTTTCTAATATCAAATTCCTGATATTTTAGGACAAAAAGTAATTTTCAATGAAGTTCCTGGGATATTGAATTCAAATTCCAGTTGGATTCCAGGAATTTCTTAAAATCAGAGCAGGCAGGAACTCTGTTCACAACAAAAGTTAAATGTGGTGCTTCTGCTATACAATGTAACTGACAAGATCTGCAAAATTTCAGGACATAATCGAAGTTGTGATAATTTATTATGGTATGGACTGAACCACCACATATGTCAAGGATACTAACTTTTTCTACCCAAGCATCCTTAAGTCCTGTATTGACTCTGATAAGGTTGTAACCCAGGTCTGTTGGCTCCAGGTTGAGATCTCCACATAGAATGGTAACATCAGCAGCACTGGAGGTATATTTTACAAACTGGCTCATATCAAAAGCCTGTGACACCCGGTGGGCTAGATACTCATCATCATCATGAGAATATTCTGCATGAATCTGGGGAAGATAAAATCAAAAAGCACCCACAAAATAATTATAATGGTTCTGTGTACAACAGTCTTCCATCAAATAATACCATGGTATATTGGCATTGACATGGTCTGTCACTGACATGGCATAAAAGTGATACCATGTCTTGGTATCTGCAACATGTTTGAAAACAATACAATGTAATCCTTTGCAATAAAGCACTGCAGTATAACATGGTCCCTGATGTAACACGAGTATTGTCATGAATCCCATTTTTGGATCAATGTTGTTTTGATATTCAAACTGGCTTCTGTATAAGGCGACATTACTTGTAAGGTTCTGCAGTTTCCTGAGTAGTGTTATAATGGGGGACCACTAAAGCTGTTGATGTTTATTGCTGCTGTTTGTTTATTTTATCCTTCAAAACAACAATGCACAACAAGGTTTGAAACACAATACTTTATACAGGGGCAAACGATGTGAAAATGTTATTAGTTACATCAAACCCAAATTAATGGAATTTATGGTTCAAACCTGTATATATCTCTGTTCTTTAAACTAGCTTCCCTTTACTGATACTGGTGCGCATGACTTAATTTAATCATTATATAACAGTTTATAAATGATACACAAAGCATATATATATATATATATATATATATATATATATATATATATATATATATATATATAGTCACAGACTTTGGATTAACCAGCTGTGCACCATAATGGGGTTGGGGTGGATATTTAGTGATGCATGCGAAATCTCCATTTGTTATCGGAGATGTTTCTTTTAAGATATTATTGTTACATTTTAGCTCATTGGACCTTGACCAGCGCAAGAGATTGTAGTTGTGGCGAAACAGTTGCTCTGTGGGTTACATGAATTTTAACGTATTAGCTTCTCCCTATTTTCGATAATGCGCCACTTCATAGGCATGTTCTTAGACTTCCTGTGGTCCATGGAGTCAAATTATACTGAATTACTAGTTGGCTAATCACATATTTATTATGTCTGTAGGAAATCTCTGTCAATAAGTTTTAGCTATTACCATGTTCATCATTATATTACACTTGGCTTGTCAAGGTTTGACATTTTACATTCAGCACCGTTTCTTGCACAAATTACATGCCCGTATTACCTCATTTAATACCAAATGTGTTTTCTCCATTATGTAGTTACTTGATGAGAACACAACGACCCATGTATTATGTATGAAGTTTCAGGTTGTTCGTGTTTCGCGGTAAATGAACTTTTCATCGATCGAGTCAAGTTCTTATGGATGCCATTTTTGTTTGTTTGTGACCCATGACCTCGATGGTTCAATATTACAGGTTTGTGATTCACATAACATTTACACTCAGATGAAGTTACAGTGAACTTATTGCCGAAAGTAATACTGACTTTATATAAAAACTGTAAGATTTATTGAGTAATGTAATTTGTTTTGTGCATAGTTGCAACCTCCCTAGCAACCGTAATTCTTTTAGTATCATCATACCCTGTCATTGATTTGCCAGAGTTTATCCATTAGAGAACTGTTGTTGTACTACAGAAAACTACACAGACAAATTAGGACATGAGTTTTTGTCTCAGAGTTTTGTACAGAGTAAGATATGAGATGTGAGAATGTTTTTATATACTGAAATATATCAAACCTCATTCATATGTGGTGATGCCGCAAGAATTGCGCTAGACTGAGGTTTGCCAGTTTGCCACATCTGATTCGTTGGCAGATTCGGTCTGCCAATTCTGATTGGTTCAGTACTGTCACGTGGTTAAAAACCGAAGGTTATATATTGGAGTGGAAGACATTACTTGTCAGATAACTGCAGAACGCGGTCAAATTCAATACACTTTCTCTAGGTAATGACATATAAATTGCTAATAATAATAATAATATAAAGGACTGGCAAAGTAATAATAATACTTTGAATTATTTAGGTGAAAAGCTATTAAAATAAGCAATACTTTGAACATTTGAACATCCGTGTTTTTCTAACAGTATGCAGATGCAAGCATTTTGGAAAATTACACAGGAAATGTTTGAATAAGTAAATTGATCTTCTAAATTGTCGTGCAGTTATCTCCCACCACATTGGTAACCTGGGTTAAACGAATACAAAGCAAATCTTCAACTCTCGTCTGTTGGGGTAACTTTATGATTTCCAATCATTATTTCATTTATTTAACTTTGAAACAGACTATTATGTACCGAGACATTTTATCGAAATGATCCAGGAACAAGACATCGAAAATTAAAGTCAGCTATAATACAAGAGTGCAAGCAACGAGTGTTTCCTTGCAGGAGTATATTTGTCTTACCCCAATGAATATTTTGTACTGGCAACAGCTTTCCGATTTCTTAGTTGTGTTACCCTCATTAAACATTTTTGTTGACTTTACTGTTGAGTGGAACTTCTTCAATGACCCCCCCCAGCAGACAGGAAGTAGAGGTTGCTTACAAAATATATATCTATATATATATCTATATATATATATATATGTATATATATACATATATACATAATGTGTTTTCACAAGCATGGTGTAATATCGTGTCTTCCTTGGTCACGTAATTCAAGAAAAAGAAAAAAGCTCCTGACATTGATGGCTTAATAAGACTTTTTTTTATGTTGTTCTGCTTATTCATTTGACAACGATATAAATGTAAACCTATCCCTCGATAACGTAAAAGTGATGGGGTCATTAAATATATATTGCAGCTGAAGCAAGGGTACGAAACAGTGAGGAAAGCTCTCAAATTTTTCATTAACATTTGAAGAAGTGCTCCCTACTTCCACAGATATGAGAACAATTATCTCCCTTCTCCTACACAAATCTTTGTCAACTTGATTTTAGTATTAATAGATATAAAATCTTAAAAAGTCAGTTAAAGTCAATAAATAATAGAAATCAAGTCTGCATATAATACTCACAAATTCATGCATCAGCAATGATGGAGTTGTCTTCCTTTCAACATCAGAGCATATGTATTCATTGCAAGTAAATGCAAATTAACCAAATCTTCATAAGCAGAATGTACTCGGAATTGCCAGAGTTGAATCAATATGTTGCACGAAATAATTCTTCAAGATAGTGATTTTAAATTTTAGCATGTACTTTTGCAAGGATAGCAAATGGCAATGACTGAATACAACTCCATGTTGTTTGAACTAGTAGTCAGCAAAATACAGTTGCACATTATCAGAAAACTACATCTGGATGAAATTAAAAAACTGACAACAAATTCCAAGAACAACAAAAGCATGTGCCTAGAACTTAAAAGTTATATTTAAATGTACCGCTGCAAATTCTGAACGACAATTCAGAGGTAAGTCAAAAGCAAAAGCTGGGAGAAGGGGTGAAATGATACACCTATGCTGCATAAAAAATAGAAATTACAAATTTGTTCCCCATGTACAATTTAAGGAGAGATGATGACAGGATTTTATCTTAAAGGAGACCCCACTCCCTTGATCAAAGAAAACAGAAGGGGAGGAAGGAATGGTCATAGGTCAATATCTATCTAAACTTCAATATCTGTCTCTCTCTCTTCCTTCTCCACCTTCTTATAGTTCTACTGAAATCAACATCTTTGACAGATGTCACCTCAAGTTTTAATCTGATAATTAATTCTGAGCACACTTTGCTCATTTTCTTTGTATCAATATTGTTATGTGCTTCCTTCTGAAGGGGCATATACATAACTAGCTTTGTCAGCTTGAATATGTTGGGAAACTGATCTTTGTGACTGTTATGTACAATTTTCCAGGGATCACAGATATTATCTTTTGGATACATGTGCTCCAAAATAGGATTTTTCACTAACATAAACTTCCTTTATTAAATCTGTAGTTTACTGACTACTATGCCAAATTTCTTATCTGTTCCATAACGCCGTATTAAGTCCATCAATGCTTGTGCAGACAGAGGTATTAAAATAAATATAATTACTTATTAATTTCATTTTTTACCCTTACTTCAATTTATCTAAACCCTGATATGGATACATGTATATGGTTTTGCAGCATATGATTCACAGGGTGAAATTGATTAATCAAAAAAATGAAAATTGCATTACACTTTTAAATGGTCTGTATTTTAATTTGGCTCAGTATTCTGCCTTTTGTACATTAAATTTTGAAATACCACAGAAAGGGTAATGCCGTCTACTTTTTGTCCATCCTGCATGTATATCTGACTCGTATTTAACACCATTTCAGGCTCAAAATCACTCACTGGTATCTCCATTGACGCTTTCCCAGCTCCAATAATCTGATACACTTCATAACTTTAAAAATTATTGTCATCATCATTATCATCAGCAACATCGCAATGAACCATGCCGGAATCAGCCATTTTGGGTTTTCAAGGTAGCCCGTATTTTAAACACACATTTGTAAAACTTTCTTCATGAATGGTTCAAACTACACCATAATGCTTATTCCTGGGCACATTGTGCTAATCAAATTTAGTTTCACAACCATTCATGTATGCTTGAAGAACCCAGATGTGGAACAGTTGCTATCCAAAAAAATAGATGTCATGACAAGAACGGTTAAATAAAAATGAATACTTTGCCAAGCACATTTTCATACGTGGGACTTTCAATGAATTTGCAAGAGTTCTCATGTTTCACTGTTCTCCAAGCGTGCAAATTTGTAAAAATTTTGCACGATTTGCGCAGTGGTACACCCTGACAACATCTCCACTTAAGTACTTGACATATTTTATGACTTTCCCATGAAGTCTCTCTCTTGATCTGCCAATACTTCCTGTTTGTCATGCAGAGAATAAGCTACATTGATTTCTGACTGGTGGTTATTGTTTAACCTGGACAGGAAAAGCAATAGCCACAAATGAGAATTCAATGTAACATATTTCACCATGCAACACCGGCCGCGTAGCTTTCAAATCGACCAAAGGAGTCATGATACAATTCAAAGTAGAAACTTCGTGTGAAAGTGGTTATTAAATGACAAGTAAAGTACTTTATTATACATGTGGAACAGGTCTGGAATGTACAGTATATGCTGAACATACTTCTGGGTTAAGATAATTAGCATGGAATGGGGTGGGTGGGTGGTGCCAGATTATGAACCATGTCACCATGTTAACTTGTAGATGGCGAGTGAGTATTCTCAAATAGTCTTTTTCGTCTTCACTAATTAACATGAGTGCCTGTGACTGCAAATGCTGTTTCAGATGGATTATAATTTTACATAACAAGGTAACTAATACTAATTATTCATGACTGATGAAGACTAAACTAACATGCACACGGTAATTATCGTTTTTTATCGATTCTCTGTCTCTTGTATCGATATGTGTATTGTTTCAGCAAAAGTACTGATGCATCATTTCACCCCTAGCTAGGAGCCATCTGTAATGTGATTTTAACATGAAATTAAGCTGATTCAATAACAAAATTTAATCATTTACATACTGATATGGTCTCTTGTATTTCCCATTAATATCAAAACATAATGGGGCATTTCAACAAATAGGAAGTTTTTGCTATTCAATATGATTGCACTGATTTTAACTTAGTCACAATCTATTTCTTTATTTTTATTGCCAACTTAATGAAATATGGGATCCATTGATTTTAAAATGCTATAAATTGTTTCATTGGAGTTATCCAGGTGTGGATTAACAAGGGAGTCAAGGAAGCAGTGCATACAGATGAAAATGGTGCAGATTTAAGCTGAATGATCTTTTTTACCTAACAGAATCAATGGGGACTTCAGTGAAGTTTGGAAAACCTCTTGAATTTTCAGGGGAAAAGAGTAACACTTTTATTACAATACCTGATAAACATATTGGCATGTCTACCAGATCTGTCAGTAAGTGAATGATTATGGAATAAACACAGCTCTAAAAGATATATACAACCTAAACACTTAAATCACAAGAAATAAGTTTTGTTTTTAAAAAAAGCTGGTATAGCCATCCATTTCTGGGAAGTAACTGTCACAAAATTTTTCCAATTCTGGAAGGTCACATTGGCATCATTTGTATTTAGAATCTTACTACATACAGTGAGAAGTGTTTTAGTGAAAACCCCATGTTAATACGACCATCCCTTCAAATATGTTGTGGCACCAAGATTTTCTATATGGCCACTACTGTTCAGCACAAATTTCCTTTAGGATTAACTAGATATCATAAGCAGTTTCTCAGTGAAAAACCACATCTATACAGGACCATCTGTTCATCAGTGGTAGCTATAACAATTGTGTAATATCACTGCTATGATTACCATATTGAAGGTCTAATTGGCACTATATTTATCTTGAGCCAACCACATATCAAAGGAAATCTTGAAGTGAAAACACCACATCACTCTGACCATCAATTCTGGAGATATGGTGATAACAAGAATTATATGACAGCCACTATGGTCATGATATTGGATTAGCACTATTTTTATTTAGGACCAACTAGTTATCATAAGAAGTCTTTTAGAACACTATGTGCTGATGCTTTCAGGAGGAGTGGCCTTAACAAGATTTTCAAGATGAATGCCATGGCAGCCATAATGGATGTTAAACTGGCACAATTTTCATTTAGGACCAACTCAACATCATAAAAGACCTTTTTGTTATATTCCATGTCGATAAGATCTATTCAGGAGGAGCAGCAATTACACAATTTTGAAGATGGCCACCATGATGGCCATATAGGATGAGAGATTAGCACCAGTTTAATTTAAGACCAACTCAACATCATAAGAAGTCTTTTTTGTAAAACCCCCATGTCGATGTGTCCAGCCATATAGAAGGACTAGTGATAACAAAATCTGTAAGATGGTCACCATGGTTGTCTTATTGGATGTCAGATTAACACCATTTTCAGCTAGGACCAACCAATCATTTTTTTAGTCTTTTAGTGAAAACCCTATTTTGACTGTACCATCCATTCTGGAGGAGTTTTTATAACAAGATCTTCAAGATGGCCATAATGGGTGGTCGAGTGGCACCATTTTCATTTAGGATGTAACAGACCATGTAAATCATCTGTGCATAAAATTTCATGGCAGTGATCCCAGTCATTCAGGAAGAGTAGTAATAAAAAACCTGTGCTAATGGATGGAATATGAATGGCAGACAATGTACCATACCGTATGATCTTCTGGTCCAAGAACAGTAGAAGTAAAACAAAAACTTATCAAAGGTCAAATGATCACTATTATTTCCATATTTTTTCTTATGAGAAAACAGGAGACTCACATGAGTGATATATAGGTACACAGCAAGATCCTGTATCTTCAGCCTGCAAAGCCCCACCCCTTTTCCACCAAACCAGTCCCCATGGTAAATCTTGTGTGGGTAGCCATTTAACTGGTACTGATAGTAAATGGAGTCCAGAATGGTAAACTTGGAGAAGATACACATTCCACTACCGACATATCCACTGTAAAAGTAATGGGCATATGGGTAGGGTCTGCTGCAGAGCTTACTCTTCAGGATCTGGTAGTCTGCTTTGAGCCAAATCTAAAAAGAAGTTGAAATTTACATTTAATCTTAAAAGTCTGATCTGGTGTCTGACTGATACAGGTGTTTAATAAACATTTCCTTATCACACACCCAGATTGAAACTACACAGGTGTCTTCTCTGATGTCTGTGCATATTTTAAGAACCAGTGAATTTTTTCTGATTTTCATTCGTAACAATATAAGAAGTATGTAGAAAGTGGAAAAAGGGGATATGTAATAAATACAAAACTGCATTTATAGTTAATTATGAGTCACAGTAAATTACTTGTTTGATATGGTTTATGAATATGTCTTGGCCTGATGGCCTTGATGTATTTGGATACTACATCAAACTTGTATTTTTCCACCAACTCCGAACAAGATGTGTATGCAGTCTTGTGAAAATTATTTTGTCCATTCAAGGAAGTGGATTGCTGGGTTCCCCATCTTCGCTAGCCAAGATACCAATACGATCACCCTATCTACACCTTGGCAGACTGAACAGTATTTTAGTGCTTTGTTCTAGTGACATCTATTGGATGTCATGAGTTGCCTCCCTTAGTATGTAATGCCAACTAACCAATAGTGTGTGACAGTGGTGTATTTTACATCTGCCAACAATGGTGGAGGTAACTGACCTAAAAAAGGCTATTTTGTAAGTTTAACACAGAAAGTATGACTATGTACCAGAGGGAAGCCATTACAGGTGTATAATTGTGAAAGGTATCAGTAGAAACACGGACCAGCAGTGGAAAATTTCTCATTTATCAGTCCATTCAAGCTGTGTGTTTCCCTGGTCTTGATCATGTAGGTACAGTGTTCAAATTTGAACAGCTTAATTTTGATTGGATGCAGTGGCTTGCTGTCGCAACTAATGAAATTCACAGATCTGAAGCACAGAAATATCTTCTTGATATGCTAAGGTGTAGATAGGGTTATGATAATCTTGGCTACAAAGATGTGGATTCCCATGCTTTTTAAAGTACACATTTCCCAGTCTTTTCCAGGATAATTTTTCCTGGTAGAAACTAATATTTTCAAGGATTACTTATGACCCTTAGTGAACAGAACAGAAAAATTTTGGTTTAGAATACACGCATTTTTTAAAATCAAAAACCATTTCTACTGTGAGATTCTACCACATATCAATTAGACATATGACCATGTACAAAACACAGAATGTATCACTATACACAAGTATTGCTACTGAAATCCTTACAAGTCTGAATGTAACTCATTTAAATTACAGAATAAAAATGTTAACTTTACTCTGCTTAACTGCAAATGTTGGTATTAAGAAAATCTTCTAGGCAAGGATTGTTTTGAATTTTGACACAAACCCTTAAAAATTATATACCTTGGAATAAAAGAAAGGATGGATTTTTTTTTAAAAAATCCAATTTATGTCAAGATGGTGCCCTACCATCTACTTTCAATGCAATCTATGGACTGTATATTTTAATGCAGTCATTGTCAAGGAAACCCAAAGCATGGGATTCTCTATTTAAATTTTCCCCAGTAGTCAGCGGATTTCTATGTACAGGGATGATTTTGCTATACTAATTGGGACTACTTGGAGGTCCCAGAATTTTTAGTTTGAAATATTCCAAATGAATGTTAGTAAATCTTGCTTGCCAGAACTTTTACCTCTTTCCATTCAGCTTTGCACCGATTTTAAGTGCATGTAATCATAATAAGTCATGGTTCAAAGCCGTACTCCAACATTTGGGCAAAATTAACTTTCTCCAGCTAGAGTTGGGCAAAGTTGGTAAAACTAAGGAAACAGAAGGTGTACTCATTTCAGAATAGTCATATACAACTAATGTTTTCACATGAAATACTATTCGAAGTTTTTGTAAAACTAGTAGCACTTTTTTAATATTGCATCACTACACTTATTGTATAATATAAAATGGCAACCTCAAAAATATGTTGCAGTCGAAAATCAGCAACTGCTTCCATAACAGAAGACCGCTTTTCATAGGCATGTATGATGAATTATTGGAAAAAAAGATTATTTATATTACTAATTGACCTGGATATATCTACTACGTCATAATTTGCTTCAAAATGGGCTACACAAATTCATTTTTCATTTGTATTTCATGGATTGTGTGTGAATTTTTGGTAGGAAATCCATAGAAACCAATGTAATTTCTGTATTTATGATCATCAAATTAACACCAAAACTGAGTTAAGAACATAAAAATTCCTCTTCTATATCTCCACTTTCTTCTTTAATGGAAAATGTATAAAAAGTTGACATTTTACTTTGATTATTAATTCACTGCACTGAAATAAAAGTGGGTGAAGGAATGTCTTGATATCAATACAAGACAAAGAGAACTTCACATTTTGGGCATGTTTAGGTGAAATGACAGACTCTACAGTGATTAATTTGTCTGAATATCACCACTAGCGTAGACCCTGTGCATTTTCAAAATGTTGACAAGTGACCAGACAGCTCCTCCAATCTGTTCATTTGTCTTAATTTTGTGGGGTTTTTTCTATGATCATGTAACAGCTGAAAATTCCTGGTTTTTTCGCCTGTGATTAATATTGTCGAATTTCTAGGGCTTTTCCGAATGGCAGCTTTTTCCCCGATCTCCTGGTGGTGTGGGAACCCTGAGATGGTGAAATTCAAAGTAGTTATGTTGCTTGTAAAAAGAAACTGCAAATAAAATTTCTTGACTATTCAATTATGTTATCACATAATATAATAAACTGAACTGCTTGCAAAGTTTTTTTTTTCCATTCCTATCAATAATTCACTTTATGTATTTAACAACTGAATAAGAATAGGAAGTCCAAGCTGCACCATCCTGTACTCAGCTTACTACCCATACCACGTTTTTCATAATTCTCATTTGGGTCATAAATACCATCTCTACATCATGTATGTACTTACTCAAAAAGAGTTAGTTCCCTTTGTCTATGTTGAGAACATGCCACCTTGGAGGTTCATTCCGTCTCCATGCATTGTGCCCAATAAATCCCCAAGTAAGATCGATACTTTATCAACTGGTGCATGGTGATAGTTTAAAAGAAAATCAATCATGATGTTCAAGACAGACTTTATATTGCATCCCTCTGATGCGGCATGTTGGAATCAAGACATGATCAATCAGAAAATTTCTTTTGTGAGTTCTGAAGGGAATGTACTTATAAGACATGTGTGGATACTATGTCAAATACAGTATAAATGACTGCTAAATATAAAATAATTTTACTTTGAATAAACCCTCAGCTATCATCACACTCAAACTGAAAACCAAAACCAGTGAATACATGGTCCACTGAATTAGAATATCAGAAACTTAAATCTTTAAGTTTTTCAAAATATGTAGAATGTGGTGTGAAGTGATTAGATATGTATTAAAAATCTACATGATAGTGTTACTTTCTCATTACTGTTTTACCTCTTGAAGAAAAACAATATCATATTCTCCCGCTGAAAGCTCTTCAGCAATAGCGTGCATTCTCTCTTTCCTCTTCTTACATACCACAGGCACAGGAACACCCCTATAATCAAGTGGAAAATAATTCTTAAAAATAGTTAAGTTGGAAAATCTTGTACACTGGACAACTTACTGGGTTCATGATCAATAATATGTTTTCTAACATTTAAATTACACAAGTTCAAAAGTCTAGGGGTTGCCAGGCAACTCTTAAGATATTAAAAACAGTGTGATGTGAATCTGGTCTGGATTTAAACTGATTTAATGTCTCGGCATTTAGCATCATCATTCAGTTTATTTTGTTACAAATAAATACACATTAACAATTTCAAGTATTAATTACTCTATAAAACAAGAACATTGTAGTATGTCTGACATATAGTATTATTATAAATGTTTTATGGAAAAACCCTCTTTCATTGGTTGAATTTTTTGTTACCTGTCACTTGACCTTCTGAAGCTAAATTCAACAGGTTTCTTCCTTTTTTAAATGAAAATGATCCACAAAGTGTCAACAAGGCAGACTCGACTTACTTTGCAGATACCATTTTCTTTCTTGGGGTTCCTCTGACTTTGTCTTTTAAACATTTTTTTTTTTTTACCTTTAAACTACAAAATCAACAGGTGACTGTCTCAAGAAAAGCCAACAATGAATTTAAGTCAAGGCATGTGGTACAGAACTTACAAAGTTCTGTGGAAATCATTAATATAAGTTTTATAACATTTAATTTCACAATTTACATTTGATTTATAAATAAAAATATTAAAATATTTTAAATTTAGTAACACTTTTCTTATTTAATATGTGTAACTCATACCTGTGTGATCCCCTCTTGAAAGATCACCCCTCATGAAAGACCACCTGTCATACAAGGCTATTTTTCTGCTGCAGAAGAATGAGCTTATAATAAATGGACCACTATATCATGGCTTCTTGAGAGCAAGGTGAGTGGGTTATGCACACACGAACACATGGATCTGATCAATCACAATGTACTTTTTCACAAAAATACAGGATCTCCATGGCAATAGTGATTTATTATGCTATGTACAACATTCTTCTGGTCCATGGTGGCTCAGAGACAGTGGAAAAGGTGTTGTACTAATGACCAGAAGAAATAATTCAGAACTCTCATCTACAACTAAGGCTGCAACATTTACAGGTGTAAATGGCTTAATTACATTTACTGCCTGTAAAATAATCTGCAAACATGTAAATGAACATGAATGTGACTGTCACTGATGCAGGAATAATCTTTTCCAATGAAAATATATATTACCTCATCTTTGCTTAAGATGCTTGTTTAGTAGGAATTTTATTTTACTTCTTGTCCTAAAGCATGTATTTGATTTTTACATAGAATGTGACATTGCAGGGAAAAGATTAGAAGTTAATTGGTTACAGTACATATTACACAACATTCAGTGCTAAAAGAATCTGATAGCCCCATGCCTGAGGCCCCTCTAATTTCAAATTGAGCCCCTCCTGTATTCTAAATGAAGTGCCCTTAGGGCTTGTTGAAGTAAAATATATCTTATTTGCCTGAGAAAATCTTGATTGCACTGATGAAATGAGGAATTTAAATTCAAAGTTGTTAAAACACCAGTAAATTATTTATATTTATCCCCACGTATACTCCTTACCCTAATGAAAATCATCCTCCTACAGTACTATTATTGAAAACTGTGAACTTGTGTACAAAGCAAAGAATGTGACCTATGAATGGGGGAACAGATTGCCTTGGTTACCTATAATATGCTCGCTTGACTTTAAGACACATGTGATTCTACTGGCAGTAGAACAACATTACTATCTTTAAGGCTGTCTATTGCACATACTGTTTTATAGGTGAAATCTGGCATTTTTGAAAAAAGACTTGAAAATAGGTTTAAATAACTGAACACAACCCCTTATATATATGTGTTCTATCCATGCACAACCAGTCTTCTGGGGACCAGAACAGTTCCAGCAGTTGTTGTGACCACTGGAGAGGTGTGTGGCTCTGTAACTGGATTAAGGCTAACATGTGCACAATAAAGCTGTTAACTGATTACAATATTGTTGTAATCTGGAGGATTCTTTTGCAGGTATCATACATAATAAAGAAACCAAATCTGGTTCATAATGGCTTTAGAGGCTTTCTTAAAAATCTGTCTTTCTTTGGCAGAGGTGTGATTAAAATGAATGCTGTGCTCAAAGAAATTTTTTTTCAGACAGGCCTAGGGTTGGTGACTTTAAAAAAATTACAAGCCCTAACTCAGATTCCACAAACACTGACTCCAATTTATATGTGCCCAAAATTGCCCTATTTGTTTTACTATTATTTGTCACAAAACGTTGCAACTGGTATACTTCAAATAAGAACAGAAATACAAAAATCATATTAAATACACAAATCATATTAAACTAACTTGTGTGTTTATCCAGATCTCAAAATTTTTTATGTAAAGCAATGTTTTCCTCCAAGTGCTGATTTCAACCATTGTTCATTTGCTCTATCAATGCCATCTTTACTCACTGGAGCAGCAGTGCTGATGTGCATTAACATATGGCATGTGTCTTGCTTTATAGTTTTTCTGTACTGAACTGTTTCAGCAGTCATTGCAACTGGTGCAATGATGCATGGCTAAGTAATTCGAAGGCTTGCATGTATTCACAATGAGTTATTGATTGATTACCATATTATTGTAATATGGAAAGTTTAGGCCAGATGCAGTATGTAGTTTGAGATGTTATAAGTAATACAGTGTGACCCTGCTATAACACGTTAGTTGGGGTCCATAGAATCCAACCGTGCTATAGACTGAATCATGTTATAACCAACCAAGTCAGTTAGCTGAAGAAAATGATGCATTTACCTAAAAAATGACAGGCGGGGGTAAGGGTGGGGGTGGGGTAATAAACGCGGGTGCAAAAATACGTGCTTTTGATTAAATGAAGACAAACTAGTCCGAAAAACATGTGTATATTGACAACTTATAGCTGTGTATTACAATCCATAATCCATTAAATACTGTACTTGTATATAATAAATCTATGAATTCGAGTATAGATCATGTAATATACTTCATATCTGGATTCACATCCCATTAGAAAACACCAATAACATGTATTTACTTTTAAGAAATGGTAGTCCTCATTTTGATCTATGTCTGATTGTCACTTGACAATTCACTACAATTGTTGCAAATAGCACAAGGCTATAGCCATTTACATGCTACATGTACAAGTACTTAAATTGGCCTATATTTTGGTCAGCTGGAGACAGTACCATCTTGACGAAGCTATCCAGGTGATGAGGCTATTAATAGTGAATAAAAACTTGAACAATTAAGAAGTTTAACAAACATAAATACAAGATACCCCATCTTCAATTAACCTGACAACCATATATCTAATGTTTCAAAAGATTGGAAATTTAATTTGCGTTTTATGCTGCCATTGGTAGCAACCATAAGCATATTTTTATTCCTGCAAAAATGAAACTTTCATGGCACAATAAACGTGTTTCAGTCACTTTGGATAATGCAACAATCTATCTGATTCCATTGCTTTTATTTAAGCTTGGAACTGACTTCCTTTGATGAAAGGTTATTTATTTTTATTGAAGATTGTAGTCTGCTTTCTTTGATGAAGGGTGCTTATGTTATTGAAGTTACCACTAAAGGACCAAACAGATGTCTGTTTCTTATTGCAGTGGCAACATCAAATAATTTTAGAACATTGACTGAAACTGAATTCTTTTTTTATTTGCTTAGTATTTAAACAGAATGATCGTTGCTTCAAAGGTGATCAGTTTTCTTTAAAATTTCAGCTATTTTTTTCAAGATACATTTAAAATAAAAGGAATTAGCCATCATTTGGTCTATTGTAGCAGTTATTTTTCCTGCCTTCTAAAGTTGGTCGATTGTAGCTAGTCCCAGTAGCATAGATAGACCAACAAGTAGATCTCTGGTTTGGGTTTTTGGTGGGGTTTTTTGCATGACATTTCTAGTGGCAGAGTGATGCTGCCTTCCAAACATGTGTCAGAAATTTTTTTTTAAAAAAGGGCAACAGACAATGAATACACAGGTGTTCTGTTTTGACTGGGATTACTGCAGAAAAAAATGAGTGTTCCAAAGGATCTAATTCTATGAGTGAAAAGAAGAGGAATTTAACTTACCATCCACATACAGAGGTGAGTCAAAATAAACATATTAATTACTTACGAGTGGCCGACAATCTGACACTATTTTGTCCGAAAGATCCATTATGAGATAGGACCTCGTCTGGTTGATCTCCATTACCAGAAATGTTTAAAAGAAAAATGCCAAGATCTCACCACATACAGTATTCAGGCCAGATGTCAGAATAAGCAGATTATGATATAACAATGCACTGTTAAGATGGTTTGTCAATATGAACAAAGAATTTGTTTATCTAACAACAGATAAATTCCAGTGCATTTTATATCCTGTTTGTGGCTTCCTTTCATGATGCCTGTGAATTTCTTCACTCCAAACCCAAGGTTGTATATACAAGTTTAAACAGTCAGTAATGTCAGGGAAAAAAAATCGCCAGATGGTATATTTTGTCGCCAGTAAGGAATATAAATCGCAATTTGTGATGGCAAAGCCCAGCGTGATCCCTGAATAAAATTTTTACATGTTATTTTTGTACTTTTATGAAGAAAAACTTTTTTTGAGTGCAAGAAAAATACATGTATTTGAAATTGCATGAGCCGCGCTATGATCATCTTAGAATTGATACATGATCTCTTCCCCAAAAATGATATACTTTTTATGTGTTACTTTCTGTACTTTTAAAAAAGAAATAAAATTTCAAGTATGAGAAAAGTACATGTATATGAAATTTCGGAAGCCACGCTATAACCGTGTTATATCCGAATTCATGTTATAACGGAGCATAATATAGCGGGGTCACACTGTAGATGGATCAAATGTGGTCCATGATGGTCTTTGGAACTTTAAATAAAAATCTAACATGCTTTTCTGGAGGTGATATTAAAAGAAAAAAATGACCAATTGCATTGTTCAAGATGTTTAAAGTTAAAGTAAATGAATAATAATTGACCTGTCACTTGCTCACACTTACTCTAGTGTAATGCAACAATGCCTAAACATTAAGTGGCATATATGAACAAAATGAAAAGTGTAAAGAGAAACTGTATAAAGCAAGACACACATTTGATACTAATGAACATTAACACTGTTGATCGAGTGAGTAAGGAGAAAATTGGACAATGGTGTGCATCACAACCTGGAGGAAAACAGTCAATATCGCTATAATTCTAGAGCCGTTTTACTGAAATTGTCGAATATATTCAACAAGTCTGAAACTGTTGTAATATAAGGTGAATGATATACAGAAAATGAAACAATTGCATGTTAAGTGAGGCACCACATGCATATAATAATAGCTGTTTACTGTTCATTAGGATTGGCAGGTAGACGGAGAAAAGTTGAGTTTCTAATCCTTTCAATTAAAGGGCTTAGTTCCAGTTATTGTAAAACATGTACATGTTTAGACATTTCGGTAAACATTGCAGCCTTACATACAACTGTATGTGATGTTTATTATGTGTTCATATGTATCATGTAAAGTCAGGTACAATTACGTGAAACTATATGATGGTATATCTGTGATATATATATATATATATATATATATATATATATATATATATATATATATATATATCTGTAATATATAAGTAGATTTATGTGTATGTATTTATATGTATGTGGGTGTATGCTTGTGTAGTTATGTATGTAGGTATATTGTTAGATGCATGTCCCTCAAAGTATACCTATGTATGTATACATGCCCTTGTTAAGTCCAATGCAATTATGTATTACTGTATGCACTATATTACTGATTTTTATGAACGTATGTAATCTGTCTATGTATATACATGTACTGTTAATATTTGTTAATATATCTACTACTGTACTGATTACTAATAATGTATATTTGTAATTTGTCTGATTCTTTGATCCTGAATGTTATTTGCATTGTTTTAAATAGTTGGTGTTAAAAGCTCATTTTTTGGGCTGGGTGGGAGGACGGGTTTGGGCGAGTGGTAGTATATGCATCAACTTTAAAAAATACTTAGAACTCGAAAGGTACGCATTTGATTCCATCAGATCTGTTGAAATCAGTTAACACAGTGTTACTTGGACAAGTTTACTCTACTCACCTCGTTCAACATAACCTCCACCCCCCACCCCCCAAAAAATCTTATGTGCCGGAAAGCACAAATAAAAGAAATCTAGGGGGCAGGGACTGGAGTGTAAATGCAGATAAGTCTCCAATACAAGTGGAGATTTCACACATTCATTAACCAAAAAGCTGCAAGAGAAATATGAAACGAACCAGCAATTTAACGTGAAAATCTTCAGATTTAGTGGCTCCATTTTTTCTGGTGCCGATGTAGTATTCTCAGTAGTTCTCTGAGTGGACTTTGATCCAGCTTCTTTATCGTGCCGGTGAAAGTCCAATGTGACAATATTTGGGTTGAGAAGTATAGAGTTATGTCCCTTGAAGTGTAGACATCACAATCGGAACATCGTTGGCATTTTCTGTCAAGTCAACTTGCACCATAATGACAGGGTACCAGTCTGATCTTTTTCCGTAGAAAGTCTTTAGATGACAGTAACATGATTTTGGCAAAAAAATTACTAAGCAAAAGATTTTTTCAAGTGATGTATAAATTACTCACAGATACCAGCCACATCGCAAAAATAAAGGTGAAAAATAAGCAGATATTGAGTTTTATCGAGCGCTGGAAGTTTTCAATATACATTTAGACCAATATCTCTCATTTTATTATATATATATTTCTATATATAAAAAAGTCAGAAAATCAAATTGTTTACTACATGTGCATGCTAGATGTGAAATATCAGTTCTGTGTACATTATATGAAATATGCAAAATATTGCTGAAGAAACTGCGCTTGTTGGAATTAAATGGATTTAAAAATTACGTGCATGTTCAGAAAAATTTTATTAAACGTATTTATACGAACTTATATGTCAAGTAATTAATCTATATTTACTCTCTTTTCATAAAACACGTAAAAACACGAGGTATCCTGAACTTTAGCTATTTCATCAAAATATCATTAAAATAAAAATCAACACTTGTTCTACTTCAAAACAAGGCAGATACTGCACGTGCACTCAGCCAAACATTACAATAATATTACACAATTATAGAGGTATAATTGCATATAATACATACATACATACATACATACATACATACATACATACATACATATCACAGGATATACATCATATATCTAAAAGAATTTAATGAATAAACGCAATAAAATATTATTAGAAACATCTGTAAACAGTAATGTTTAGTTTAAAGTTTATCTTAGGGTAATCACCGTATTGTTGGTAATACTTAGTGTAACGGGTGGGAATACAAAGTTTAATAGACCGCTCCGGTGGCCTAGTGGTTAGAGCGTCCGCCTTGGATGCGAGAGGTCCCGAATTCGAATCCGGCCGAGTCTTACAAAAGACTTATAAAAATAGTACTTACATGGCGCTCAGCATTAAGAGGTTAGTGTTAGGACTGGTCGGTCTGGTGTCAGGATAATGTGACTGGGTGAGACATGATGCTACATGTCTGCGGCATGATGCCCCCAGTGCTAGACATCACTATAAACTGCAACACTGCAGACATCGTAGCGATATGATTGACAAATTGTTAAAGACACGTAGAAAATCAAAATCACACACACACACACACACACACACACACACACACACACACACACACACAAAGTCTAATTGTCGCGGCTCGTCTCTTCTACATTTTCATCATAGCACATGCTACTAGACTAGAAGGTCAGGACCGGGTAGACTGGTTAAAGGTCAGTACCGGTTAGATTAGTTGTTAACTGGTCTTATACACCTAGACCGTCACACTCCTATCCCTTTACCGCGACAGTCATATTCAAATTCCACATTCACTTCTCAGAACTCTCTCGAAGCCTTTTCCAACAAATGAGAGTCCGACGGTCCTCTAAATGCAACTGGAGGCGATATGAAAACATAAATCTCCCAGTCGGGAATCGAACCCTGTCCGTCTATTTGACAGTCAGGCGCATATTCTACAAAGCTTAAAGGTCCCTGTTGTCGATTCCGTTCAGTTATGGCTATAAGTAAACCTTGAACAAAAATCAATTTCATCCATCAAAATAAAAGGGAAAAGACCAGGAAGGTTTTGTTTTAGAAAGTGCGGAATTCCTTAATTGGTTATGGGCCCCTTCCTTGGGTAGAAACTGTAAAAGTGCTCCATCGAATTCATGGAGGAAAATGAAACTCTTCTCAGCAGCAAAAGTTAGTTAATAATTCATTTATATTGTCGCATCAAATGTTTAAACCAGAGTATGCATGTCTGTATAGGGTTTAAGATTACAAAGCATATGTCTAGGTATATAGTGCCATGAAAAAATATGCTGGAAAAAAGTTATTATAATTTTTTTGGTAAAAGTTACAAAAATAATTGCTACATTCTTCAGGAAGACATAACCCTCCAAAGAAATGAAGCACATATCCTTTCAAGACAAACATATATTGGACAAAGGACAACATGATGCTAACATTCTTTAAAATGTATATGAAATCAAAGATAGATTTCAAAAAGGAAAATAATACAACTAAGTATGAAACTTTTAGTATATTTTGTTTATGTTACCTGGAAAATTGTATTACGAAATATTCTTGCGTATGCAGCTGAGAACAGCCTAGACTAGTCTAGCCTCTTTGTTCTATCTTATATTTCAACTGCACCTCGTAAACCCTGATCTGCCGACACATTACGCCACAACAGATATGGGTTTCCGATGTTCGCAAAAGGGTATTGTTTCAACCTGCCCAGACTGTATTTGCATTTAGATTTTGCAGATGCTATTTTGGAGGAGAAAACAAATATTTAAATCTGAGCTTCCATTGAGGATTGTTTAAATCAAACATGTTGTAATGTGATCTCATTTGATAAGTAGCGTTAAGAAAATCGAGTTTATGACGTCATTGTATGCATCATTCGAAACGTCCTCGTTTCCTCCTGACGCGGATGGAATAACTTCCACTCACTGAAAGAAACTTTTCACCCAAACTACTATCTCAAATCTCCCAAGAAGATGTGCAATGCAATAAGGGGTTTATGGGAACTGTCATTCGCAGTTTTTGGGGACTATATGTGGTCCTACAGTAATGTAATATTAACGGCTTATTTTGGACTTACGGGAATTGAACATGAATGGGACTGTGTGTAGCCCCACGGGAATTTAACCTTATGGCGCCCATTTGTTTTGGTTGGTTTGACGTTGTATGGAAAGTAACATTATGTATGCCAAAAGGGCCATCTATGGGAATTTTAACAGGATGGACAGACTAGTTTAATTTTAGGCTGGAAGGGAAGAGACCGGGATTTTCTTTCGAACATTGAAATATTATAATGGATGGGATTCCTTTATATGAACGAAAGCAAGAACATTCTTTGTTTGTTTTGTTTTTTTGTTGTTGTATTTTGTTTGTTTTTGTTTTTGGAGGGGGGATCTCAGACCCCACCTCAGGAAATTAAAAGGTCTGTGCCTAAAATTGTATTGTTTGCTCAGCTCAGTACTTTGAGGAATTCAACGTAACCGCATATACACATTGTGTTAAAACGTTTGAATATGTTATAAATTTGCTGTAATTCTAATGCGTAGCTAGACCCACTGTTACAACTATTGAGCGATCGATCGATCGAGAACACCATTAGCTTAGATTTGTTCACTCTGATGAACCAAGAGCCGCTAGGAATGAGCATCTCCTATTTGGCTCACCAACACCTATTGAGCCTGACCGTGTTATTCTGACTGACCTGAAGACCAACCAATACATATTTTGGCTGTCCATCACCAAGACTGACTGACCATTGCCTATTCTGACTAATCAATACAAAATCTAACAGATTAATACCTACTCTGACCAAAACCCTAATCTAACTAATCATCATCTATTCTGAATGACCAAAACAACCTTTGACTCAAAAACACCTAATTGACTGACCTGCATCTGTTCTGCTAATTCATATTCTAAATGATGAATGTCTATTTTGACTGACCAATGCTTGTATGACCGACCTACACCAATTTTGACTGTTTAACACCTATTCTGACTGACCAACTCCTATTCTGATAATGTTCAGGCAAATGACGATGCAGTTTGCCATTGCCGCCACTCTTAAATACTGTTTGATGGAAATTCCATTCTGTGTTTTATAAGAACAATAGGGATGTTTGCATTGTTCCATGGACGCTATTGCAACATCGTATAAATAAACTTTGTCAAAAACAAACTCTCAGGTTCTTAACATGGTGTAAGGTCCCGTGTATCTTTAATCAGCAAGCATAGAGTACGTTGTTCTTTTCAATCCATGGAACCTTTAACATAAGGGTCACAACAGACTCCTACGGTTTTTAATAGGGATGGAAATGTAGAAGGAAAAAGACACAAAGTTTCATATGTTCGTTGTTGTCAGCCCGATAAACACTTACAGTGCGTTAAGGTAAGTCCCGTTGTCGACTGTGCGCCTCATAACTTTGCATCGATAAACAGATAGTGACCGATCATTTAATGTTGTGTGTGTGTGTCTGTGTGTCTGTGTGTCTGTGTGCGCGCACGCGCACGGGGGGGGGCGTGACGGGATCTATCAGTCCCCCGATTTGCTTGAAAAAGTAGTCTTGCTTTGTATGATTTGTAGAAAAATAAATAATTGTATCCATTATATTAGCAAAAAAAATAAAAAATAAAAAAAAAATAAAAAATAAAAAATAAAAAAATTAAGTGTCATCAGGTAAATAAAAATAAATCCCGGCTTGTAAGAAATTAACCGTCCCGTTCGTCCATAAATGGTCGGTTCGTTGTTGACTGTACACTTCATAATGGCACATCGATAAACACTGTGTGAGATATTAGTTCCTTGTTGACTTCAATACATAAGATAATAGCATACAGTACGGTTTGGTATATTGTCGACTGTAAATTATATAATGTCATATCAATAGACACTTAAAGTTCTGTTAAATAATTTCTATGTTGGCTGTGTCCCACATAACGAAACGCCGATTAAAACTTAGGGTAGACACGTTCCTTGCCAATTGTACATTACATAACGCCACGTCGACAAACACTTACAGTAAGGGTACGTGCGTTAATTGCCAACTGTACAGAGAGGGTCTCAGATGGGTAATGATTTAATATTAAATTTATGAAACTCGTTGAATAATGTCCAGTCTCAAATGGGTAATGATTTAATATTACATTTATGAAATTCGTTGAATAATGTCCAGCTGGACATTATTCAACGAGATTCATAAATTTAATATTTAATCATTACCCATGTGAGATTCTTTTTATCACATAGTTTTTATTTCAGTGGAAATTATTTAGATAGAAAGAAGAACGAATAATTCATACTGACAGATGCTGCACCTTTCATTTGTTGTGCGTAAAAAATAGTCCCAAACAAAGGTGAACTAGTATTAACGTTTAAAAGCAGATTATACTTTTCTTACAATCTGTAAGTCGAAGAACAAGCGTCCTTCCGAGTAAACATAACATTTTACACAGACAAAATCATTTTTCAACACAGAATGTCCAATGCACGTGATGTCGCATTGCTTGATGCAGTACCCCGTTATAATGCAGTAGACGATGCATGTTTACGTAACCTAACATGTCACTTTCACTATTAAACATTACATTGTTGCAATATTCATGTGAAAGAATGTGGATGCAGTAATTCCCATATTTAATGTAATGTATTTGTGACCGGATATTTGTAGTACCTGACTTGAAACTTGAGTCCGAATTGCATCACATATTTACCGCGTAAATATGCAGTGGTTGGATAAACTTCTGTCAGTTTGGAGACCGGTTAATGTCTACATTCTTCTGTGAACAGGAGTGAGTTTATTTACTTCTGTAAGTTAACATTTAAGCCACGCTTGTATATGGGTGGATTCCATGCTACAGGTTTACAGACCCTCCCCCCCCCAACCTCACCCTATACACACGCTATGAACTGTGCAATACCCTTAGTTTTGCTTCTTGTTGTTGCTCTTGATTGGAGTTTTATGGCATGTTTCTTATGATGATATTATTATACATGACATAACAAACCCGTGTGGGGGTAAATTGTCCATATTCATACAGCCTATATAAGTTTTCCTCAATTTCCTTTCGAGAGTCGAGTTGAAAAATGGCGGCCAAAATGTTCATTGACAGCAAAACATTCCAGAAGGCGAGGTTAAAAAGTTTTCCCACGATCGCAGCCAGTCATTAAAAAGAATACTGCACAATAATTTAATGAGCTTATTTGTGCCAATCAGAATCATATAAAGTGATATGTTCACATGTTATAATACCAAAAATACGAAATTGCACACTCTATAGGCAAAGTGTACCGACTATGTGATAAGTTACATAATGTCACGTCAACAAATACTTTCAGTAAGGGTAGGCACGTTCCTTGCCAACGTACGTTTACATAATGCCACAATGATAAACATTTACAGTGTAGTACGGTAAGTGTATTATCGACTGTGCGCTAAATAACGCTACCTCGATAAACGCTTAGTGTGGTTTGGTGCGTTCGTTACTAACTGTGATCTGCATTATGTGTAGTAAAGAATATCTGAGGATTGTAAGACACGTGATTTGCATCCATAGATGCATTACGTTGCATTCAGGTAAGTGCAATGTTAACTGTGCACTAAACTATGACGCGTCGATAAACAAGTACAGTGCAGTTTGCTAAGTTGGACTGTGTGCTACATAACAAAGCGTTGATAAGCGCTTAGAGTGTGGAAAGTAAGTTTGTTCTCGACTGCCTGCTACATAATGCCGCATCCAAAAACATAAAGTGCTATGAGGGAAGTTCGTTGTCGACTGTGTGATACATAATGTCGCACCGATAAATACTTTGAGTGTGAGAGTTAAATCCTTCTTAAATGTTTTTGCAATGAAATCGATGACCTGTTTCATAATGCCGATGCAATCTCATATTTATATTAGATTCATTTTCGGATTGTAGTGGAATTATTGGGAAACACGACTAATTGAAACAGTTGGCGACTTGCATTACATCCTGAACGAAGTGAAAGTGATGAATTATATCAAACGTCTTTGGAAAAGATGGACGAGGAGAAGGCCTACACCTCCTAAAAGATCTAAACCATCAGCAAGAACCACCACAAGAACGGAAACATAGATGACGGTGCCAGCGGAGTTTGATTCTAAAGAAGGAAATGACTGAGGTATTTGGAGTTACTGATGGAAAATCCAGGGTTTTCTTTGGATCATTATCAAACAGCCGTTTCCGGCCACATATATCTCTAAGAAAAGATGTATTAATCATTGATCGCCAAGTTAGAACAAAAGCTCACAAAGCTTGTGTGTGCGTGCTTATGTCTGTCTGTGTTCACGTACGCATATGAACGAAAATCACCCATGATCTTAATAAAGGTATTACGATAAAAATTAAGAAAGTTTGATGTGAAGTTCTGAGGTCATGAAATTGCTAAATAGGATCTACATAAAACTTTAAAAAAATGCAGATCTCAGACAAAGGTCCACAAAATAGCAAAAGTGACTTCTATCTCCTGATGTTAAGCGGAAAAGTGACAGAGTTTGAGCGAGGGATGAAGTGTAAATCTAATTTTCATTTGCACCTGCATAAATTGATTTAAAATATTCCATAAAATAGAGTCTTTTCTGTGGTTAATATGAAGTATGGTAATTAAATCATCTATGCTAGAATGATCAACAGATGTTTGGAAATAAAGGATAACTGCTGTATGTATGTATGTATGTATGTATGTATGTATGTATGTATGTCGTCGGATACATAGACACTGAAGATGTGAATTCGTCATGCATTTTTGATTTCAAAAGCGTAAGAAAATATTCAAATTGACTTATATAGCATGTATAGGAAAACAATTATTGTACTGTATTTTCTGTATTCATACATTTCTTATGTATATCTATATTATTTGTGCTAATATTTATGATGATAGATTATACGATTCATTTTTAAATCCCATACATTTGATGGGAATTGAATTTAGGTCATGGGTTTCCCCCTAGAAAAACCGGGTGACCAAATTTCTTACTAAACACCAGTCTTAGTGGAGTAATTTATTTGTGCTCATTTGAGAGGATTTGATATATTTATTTCGTTTATTCGTTGGAATTACAAGATGCTCGTAAACTTGGACTAAGTAGCTCCTTTGGAATTACTGTTAATTCTTTTAAAGACATTTTAGATTATGTCATTGCGATACATCAAGACTGTTAGCACATCATACTATTCCAGACTATTGACACATCAGCACAATATATTGACTTCATTCGGAACACCACTGGAATTCATTTGGAATACTCGTTATTGTCGGACTTGTGATAGAACTTTTAGGAATATTTAGGTTTTCATTCACAACACTGCAAGTTATATTTAATTTTTCACTTTGTATTCGAGGAAAATACATTATTTGTTGAATTTCACAAAACTTGTTGGGTTTTGACTCTTTTACGTTGCTTAGTTTAAGACCATAGAGTCGTAACAATTGGATTTTGACATTTCAGCACTGTTTACTCGTTAAACAAGCTTATATACATGTGAAGGATATATAACATAAAGGTGGTAAGTATGACGAAAATTTGACGTGCTAAATTCTGTAGCTGTGACGCATACAGTGGTAAAGGATTTTGTTTGTTTCAGATTTTCGGCACTTGTGACACATACACGTGGTAAAGGTTATTACTTTTTAAAATTTACGGTAGTTGTGACGTATACACGTGGTAATGGATTTTTTTTTTTTTTTTTGTTTCAAATTTTCTATAGCTGTGACGCATACCTGTTATAAGAGAATTTACTTTTTAAAATTTTCTGTAGCGGAACAGACAGTACAGACAGATTGTAAAGACAGAAAGTAAGGACAGATTGCAACAAAAAGACCTCAAGAATATCGCAGTGTTGTATATACGAAATTGTATGAGCAACAGACTATTCTCGAAAATGTACATTCTATGATTTGCTTTGGCATGCTTCGTTGATTAGACCGCTTAAAATCTTGAGTCCTTCATTTAACGAAACTTACATTGGAAGTGCTATCCTTTGAGTTATTATGTTGTACATTTGCAACAGTAAGGTAGAGAAAGTAAGGGCAATTTATCCTTCGAAATATTTTAACAATATCCGTGTATCAGAGATACAAAATTGCATAAGCGAAAACAGACTTCTGTAAATTCGTAATAGAGAGCTTTCTGTTTTAAACTTTTACGGTTTAAGTGTCGCAAGTGCAAATGCACGCATATTGATAAATATTATGTGCAAATTAATTTTCTTTTCAACTGACTAAATTCGCTCTGCATTTTCTAATAAAAATTAATTTTTTGGGAAACTTATTTATTTGAATAGTATTACTAAAATTATATTTAAGCGTCTTAGCGCGTGAGTTATGAGGATAGTTTTATCCGTGTATTTGCTATTTAAATATTTTCTCGATGATCCCCTTTAATCTTTATGTGTGTGTGTGATTTGGATTTTAACGTAGCTTTAACAATTTGTCAGTCATATCGCTATGATGTCTGCAGTGTGGCAGTTTATAGTGATGAATAGCACTGGGGCATCATGCCGCAGACATGTGGCATGATGTCCCACCCAGTCACATTATCCTGACACTCGGCCGACCAGTCCAAACACTAACCTCTTAATGCTGAGCGCCAAGCGAGGCAGCTGTTAGTACCATTTTTATAAGTCTTTGGTATGACGCGGCCGGGGATCGAACCCACGACCTCCCGCATCCGAGGCGGACGCTCTAACCACTAGGCCACCGGAGCGGTCCCCCTTAATCTTGCAGGTCAAATAAATTAAATCCTTCCTGTTGATTTCAGGCTGTTATGGTTGAAAGAAAGTCTCAAGCGATCTCAATATTTGACCTGATACTGTCGTTTAAACTCGAAGAAGCATCGAATAAAATGAAGTTAGTGATAAACCTGACCAATTACTTTGCGGGACCTTCAGACGTTAAATGCATAAATCTGAAAGTCTAAGTAAGAGTAATGCTCTCATTCGGAATTTCTCAAAGTCAGCTAAATCTCTGGTAGTATAAGAAAACAATCCTCAGGTACTACAGTGAGACTTTCACTTTAGGATGATATATGCTCTTTTGGGCGTAGGTATGATGGTGGTGATGCCTACGGATCAACCATCTCTTTTTTCATATTATACTCTCTGATCGTATACAGATTTCTTGATTGTACCTCTCTGTTTATAGGGACCTGACGTTAAACGTTATATTGCTCTTTGCAGTTTATTGGTTTTGTTAGAACGAGTATTTGCTGTGTGTGTGAGTGTGTGTGTGTTTAAGGGACCATGCTATAGATCTTCTCTCCCTCTTATAATTTAAAGACCCAGTAATTTGTCTTTTGTTCGCTAATTCATTTACTTTATTCTTTTCGTCCATTCATTAACTCAGATGTGAGTTAGCGATTGAATGGACGATAATACCCTTCTCTTTTTGCCCCAGTTAGGGATAAAATTATTGTTTACTTTACAAATACAGACACTCAATGTACATCAGCAATATTCTTTGAATTTTCCGATTTAGGAAAACGTAACTGCAATTCCCCATTAGACATAAAAGACACTTCTTCAGTTTTTGGGACCCAAGTTTGAGCCCTCTTGTTTGCTTTCATTGCTATTTAGAGATAATGCTTAGCAATCTCATGACAGAAGAACTTCACTCGAAACGTAAATTTTGTCATAATGTTCTCGTCCTTTTCTGCCTTTATGATATAAAAAAAACCTCGGCCTACTCACAGATGGTTATCTCCCTTTCGACGCAAAAAAGATGAAAATTGGTTGGTAAAATTACCTGTTCTCACCTCTGTGTACAAAAACATCATTCAGTGAGCTATGTGTACAATGTTTGTAATTGCCACATAATCTCTTTGAAATTTGGAATAAATATGACTTTGAACTTTGGAATAAATATAACTTGGAGAGTTTCGTTGTTTAGCCTATTTAAACTCAAAGACTAATGAGCTTTGTCATTATAGCATAGTATAACATAGGGAAATAAAGGGTTATATGTAAATATATGCAATTCATTGATATTTCATTAATAACGCGAACACATTTTATACGCTACCGCGCGCTTTCCCTATACAGTAAAAAAAAAAATATAGGAAGATCACCATGGCCGACAAGGGGGAGGGGGGCAACCGGGGATATATCCCAGGGGCCCGGGCCCGTAAGGGGGACATGACTAAACAACACTTTTTAATTTCATAAAAGAAACATTTTGTTTGAACAAGAACTAAGAGAAGCTCGGGTGTTTCTTACCCCAGGACCGGTGATCGCTCTGGCCCTGGAGATCACTGATTTAGAGCAACGGCAGGAATACTTTGAAGCTTAGGAAACAGCAATTTCATCTATGTTGTGTTATTATTTTTAATAAAGATAGCTCACATATTTGATCATCCCAGTAAAATGACACCATTTATTGCAATCGTAAATGGTACTGCTGAACTGAATATTTGTTTTCCTGACTGAGAAGAACTTTCATATTGTAATATTATCGATTATCGATTATTGCATGACACGTTTTGTTATACTCTGATTCTTTTCTGCTAAACTACGTCATATATTAACTTAAACATTACAGAAACCTTTTCTGATAAACTCGAATTTAATTAAGTTTTCGGATGCGAATTTCCTGTTGTAACCAAATCGATTTTAGCGAAACCAAATTCATTGGTCTCAAAGAATATGTTATAAGCAGGTTTAACCACATATTGAAATTTGATAAGGGACATTATTTATCTTGGCATGGAAATCGAAATTAGTGCGTAACATTGTATAAGAGTAACGTTTAATCTTTCAACTTATAAATGGGGACAGTAATCGATTGGAACTGGTTAGGCGCAATGTCCAACGCCTGGTTTGATCAAATTGATTGCTTGTATGTAACAGAAAATTGACGTTTTTATCGCTGACCTTATGATCTGTTTGCTTTACTGGCAACTTTGCAATGTATTACAAACCTTTTCTTCTTGCTACCAATTTATAAGTGTAACACAGAAAGAAAGCAAGAGTTCCCCCTTAACTTTAAACTGTACAAGCAAAACATTGCATGCTAAGTTATATTTTACTCCGTCATCAATTTTAGCCTGTTAAATTAAGCTATTTACAAAATGTTTAGAAAACTTCCATTTAGAAAATATTTGCTCTGTTGCATATTCATCAGCAAGTTATTACTGTTTATTGTTGTTGTTGTTGTTCTTTTTCTTATTCTTGTTGTTGTGATATTGTTATTATTATTATTATTATTATTATTATTATTATTATTGACATTGATAAAACATCGCTCCAAACCAGTTATGGTTACAATTATGGATCGATCAAGGGTCAGTTATTCATGTCACAAAAATGGGTGGATCAAAGTTCTGTACTTCTTATCACAACTAAGGGTTGATCAAGGGTCAGTGTTTCATGTCACAAAAATTGATCGATCAAGGGTCAGTGCTTCATGTCGCAACCAAGGGTCGATCAATGGTCATTTCTTCATGTCGCAACTAAGGGTCCATCAATGGTCAGTGCTTCATGTCCGCCAAAGGTCAATTATTCATGTCGAAACTAAGGGTCAGTCAAGAGTCACTGCAATTGTGTCTTTTACAATCAGGTTTCCTATTAATAAAGCACTTTCCAGAACTTTCTCTGTATTTTTTTTTTGTACACGTGTTTACAAATTACTTCGCTGCAATACGAACTGGTCTTTTCCTATGGATGTTATAGGTACTAAGACATACACAATAAACACGTTCGTGTTATGTACTAAAATCGAGATCACTTAAATAAGTTAACATGTATTTCGATAAGAGATTCTACGAGTAGACATACACAGTAAACACATTGATATGGTACACTACAACCTACCAAGATAACTGAAACAAACGAACAAGTGTTTACAAAATATATTCTACATTTAGACACACACGATAAGCATGTTCATAATATGTATTAAAACCTAGATAACTAGACAGGTGAACAAGTGTTCACAATATATATTCTATGACTGAATCCACACTTTTAATTTATTGCATGGTATTATGCACCTTATATGCAATGAGAAAGGATGGAAACAATTTTTCTTAATCCACATTAATAAAAAGACAGTCATATACTGACTTCCTTTTTAGATTTCTGAATGTGTCTTTAAGAAACAAATGTCCTTTATTGAAATGTCTAATAGGAATGGTTACGTTGAGTTTCTGATAAAGCAAATGGGCAATGGGCATTCGAATGCTGAAAATATAAAAACAGTACCTCCCAGAAACTTCTGGTGTTTGGGTTAAACAAATGAATTTCGCATTGTCATGTAGAGATAACCTTACAGCCGTTTGTTAGTGTCGTATATGGATTTTCAGGCAAGAGTTAATCCCATTTATAAACAGATTTACCGAGATTATCGAATTTCCAATACCTAGAAGAGTTCGGATTTATAGGGAGTTGTGGTACAATTGGTCATGTGTGTGTGTGTGTGTGTGTGTGTGTGTGTGTGTGTGTGTGTGTGTGTGATTTGCATTTTTAACCTAGCTTTAATTATTTTTCAGTTATATCGCTACGATGTCTGCAGTGTGGCAGTTTATAGTGATGTCTAGCACTGGGGCATCATACCGCAGACATGTAGCATCATGTCCCACCCAGTCACATTATCCTGACACCAGGCCGACCAGTCCTAACACTAACCTCTTAATGCTGAGCGCCAAGTGAGGCAGCTGTTAGTACCATTTTTGTAATTCTTTGATATGAATCGGCCGGGGATCGAACCCACGACCTCCCGCATCCGTGGTCGACGCTCTAACTACTAGGCCACCGGAGCGGTCGCAATTGATCATGTTATTCTTTGTCAATAAGCTGGTTCATTAATAAGCCATGCAATAAATATTGTTGTCCGTCCGTCCACGACGAGAGTACCCGCTCAAATCCCACCGTGGAATCAGCTCAGGTCGGCTACCGCGATGCAGGCGAGGCCCTTTACTTCAATTGCTTCCGTACTAAATAATCCACATAATATTTGCTGTCTTAAAACACACACACACACACACACACACACACACACACACA
>JAECUM010016986.1:0-10799 GCA_016617855.1 Megalonaias nervosa | reverse complement strand
CTGACACACACACACACACACACACACACACACACACACACACACACACACACACACACTGACACACACACACACACACACACACACACTGACACACACACACACACACACACACACACACTGTTTGGATATCAAGGTCAGCATTAAAATAAAGGAATGCTGTATCATGATTTTTCTTTCAGATGGGATCCATATTGCATTGGGATGTAATGATGGATTAATTAGTGTGTACTCAGTGAGCGAAGACACTCAGTTTAGGAAGGTGAAATCACTTAGGGTAAGTATACTATAAATCATAATATATAAGTGTCAGTAAGTGTAGCATATTCACAAAATAAATTTTCATCAATTCACCATGAAATATGGACACCATTATAAAGTAAAAACAAACTTTAAATGATTTGTCAAAAAATGCTCAGCCAAATTTTGCCAAATTTAAGGGAATGTACCCAGGTAAAACGGGCTTTCAATTTAGTAGAAATGATGCTGATCTACCTTCAGATATTTCCAAAGAAATCACCCAGGTACAAAATGGCTTTCAATTACATTTGTGAAAAATATATTAAAAAATTATACAAATTCCTCTCAAAAAACAGCTTAACAGAATTTTACTGACTTTGATAGAAAGCATCCTAGCATTAAGGCCTTTGAGTATTGGATTAATGAAACTGATTTGTCATCAAATATGAATGAGGAAACAAACATAAAAATAACCCTAAAACAACTGTTTTTTTAACATGTACATACAACAAAGAAATTTCAACAGAAAGCATCCATCTGACTCAGTTTTCTTAGTGAATTGCTTTTGTATTTGGTGATTTGACCTGTTGTTTTTAATAAGCTATATACTTGCACAGCATATCAGAGATACTTGGAATCCTTTTTATACACGGCCACATTACCAAGAGCAATTACCAAAACTCTATTTTATGCATGAAATAATCCCATTAATCCCCCAAAAACACAGACTCTTTGAGTTCAGTGATACAGCCATTGATCATTGCTTATAAGTGTTTGATTTAGGACAAACATGTGTCATCAACACCTTGATGTGTTTGATTTAGGACAAACATGTGTCATCAACAGCTTGACGTGTTTGATTTAGGACAAACATGTGTCATTGACAGCTTCATGTGTTTGATTTAGGACAAACATTTGTCTTCGACAGCTTCACAACAGTTATTTGCCTAGTTTTCTAAGCTTTACTAAAGCAATTCAGAAGTTTTAACTTAAGGTATAAGAACAATAAGATAGATTATAAGAAAATATAAGAGATAGGGAACAAATTAAGAAAATTATATCACATGCCAAAAACAGATATTTTGCCCAAGTAGAAGCTAAAGAATCCATATGATTGGTTTGTATACTTATTGACATCTTGCTTTTTCATAAATTTAGGGTCACTCCTCAGCTGTGCAAAACCTGGACTGGTCCAATGATAGTCTTTACCTGCAGAGTGTAGACGAGGATTTGAATGTCTGCTTCTGTAAGTTTCTGTTTTAATGACATACACATATATTCTCCAGTGTAAACACACATACAAATTGCATATTTGTGATGTCTGAAGGATTTCAGACCAAGTTCTCAGTGTCCTAACAAGATTAAGTGTTCTCTGGAGTTACTTCCAGCATATCTTCCCAAACCAAAATTGCAAGCTTTTTTTATAAGATTGCAGCAAGCTTGCAAACAAAGTTGACCTGGCTAGCTGCATCAGAAGAACTGATATGGCATTGATTAAATTATTCCATACATGGTCACATACCTCCATTTTTCTAGCTCTTGATGTGTGAAAAGCATGTAATGTCAAATATTAAAATGAAAATGTTAATATACAGTGAACGTTAATTAGCATGAGATCTTACTATCACAATGAAAGAAAAGAATGAAGTCATCAAATCATTTAATAATATTTAATCAGATAAAAATAAGAATGGGATCTGTGTGAGGAAACTCTTTATACTTTTGTTCTGTATGGCTTTGGAAATGTTCTACTACTTTACTACCATGTAGAAATTGATTTAGGGTAGGATGGTGTCAAATGGTTAGGTTCCCTCTCTCATCTGTCAAAATGATAAACTATTAGGTGAAAACAAGAATGTTTGCCATTTGAATTACCCTGAACCACCTCTTCTAAAAAAATCCTCAGAATAAAATTCTAAATCCTCCTCTGCTTCTGGTGTGATTCAGGTATCATCCACTGAAATGGATTACAACTACATCTACTATGTAACCAGAGAAAAAAACCCGAGTATTTACCTCTTTGGCAAAAGCATTTCAATTTTTAGTTCAACATTCCAAAATCACTTATCAAGTCCAAGAAATAACAGTAAGTGTTATTCAAGATCATCCTTTAATGAACTCCTAAATTTTAGTTTTACCATCCATTTTGAAAGGGCTGTGACACATGTCAAACAAATGGCACTTCAGAACTTTAAACAAAAAAATCCAATGAAACTGATTAGGTGCCTTAAGAAATTTTGAAATAAAATAACTACCGTCTTCTTTGAGAAAGAAAATAATTAAATGTAACAACCTCTGAACAATTATTGAATTTGATATGTGAGAGGAAAAACAAGACCATAAGAATAATGGAAATGAGATTCACAAGTGTGCATGTAATTTTTATAATCTCATAACCCTATTGTCAGTAACTGACAGCACTGCATCAATCAGTGGCATCACTAGGTGGTGTGTGGGGGGTGCAGACCACAATGGGTGACACCATCAGAGGGGGTGACACCAAAATGACTGTCTATAAAATTTTTGAATTTTTGTACAGGAAGGAGGTCCATGGGGGTGACACCATGAGTTACCGCACTGGTTGACACCAACCCTAGTAACACCACTGGCATTGATTACTACAGTTTGGCAAGTGCAGCAATCAATAATAATGATCTGCAGAGTTGTCATCTCAATCATTGGGTAAAGCAACATTACGAAATCATTTGTTGACGTATTTAAATCATAAAAGTGAAACAGAATGCCACTGCCAATCTACAGTCCTGAAAACTGGCAAAATTCAACACACTCTAGAGTTTACTCACCAACATGATAACTCCATGATTTCAAATTATCTTTTGGGTTATAGGATTGGTTACTGCACATATATTGGTTCTATGGGCAATGAAATTTACCAAATTAATGAGCTAAATTGTGATGGTTCAACCTTGAAAATTGTGCCAAATTTTAAACGCGAGGCTACAATGGTTGTTTTGTGTTGTTGCAACTCAAATATATTGTATGTATATTTAAAGTTCGTAAACCAGTCTCCTGATGGTAAAAAGGGGGAAGTAACTTGCCTTGATACCGAATTAAGTCTCTGTTGCGGAAAACCACATTTCATCTTGCATACTTTTATTTGATTTCTTTTTAAACAAGAAAAGTTTACAAAGCTCAATTCTTTATAGAATGTTGGCAGAATGGGATGCATCTCTCTGTCCCAAAAAAACCCCCCAAAAATTGTATGTATTTTTAAATTTGTATTTGGTAAGTAAATAACTGACAGTTATTTTATTTCTTCTAGCAGCAGATTGTCATTGAAACAAATATATGACAATTCTTTCAAAAACTTAATGCCAGAAGTTAATATTACAAGATTTACAGAGACTATATTTGATGGTGCATACATTGTCAGTAAATAGCGTTTACATGTACTTGACATCAAATATCTTGCTGTATTAGTTAGTCTGTAAATAACTTTGCAATCAGCAGTTACTATCTATTTTACGGGATTTTACTAAATGGAATTCTTTATCCAGTCTTCCATTTGCTGACAAAATGACTGCTTAGCTCATTGAGTGTACAATCACTTAAAGAATTTCCTTTATGCAAAAAAACTCAATTGTTTCTCTAACATGCATAGTATTTGTAAAAATTTGAAAATTAGAAAAAAGACATTTGTAGAAAAAGTAACATTTCATATTTTGCCTTGGTCAAGAAATAATTCAGTTTGTTTTGAAAATATTAATAATATTCATAGTTAATTTAAACAGAGAAATGTTGGAATAATATATTTTATTTATGTAGCAGCTAAGTACAAGTAATTCAAGTTCTTAGCATTTTGCAACACAAAAAATGTATATTATTTAACTCAAGTGCATTATCAGATGCTATAAATAAAAACTAGAATACTGGTAATATCTTTTAATTTGACAGTGTAGTTTCTTATACTGAGCATGATCTAGTCACAACATATATTCTTGAACATTTCAGGAAGTACTGATCTCATGCAGAACTGCCAACTTTCAACTTTCACGACTGATTATTGCAAGCTTGCGCAAGCTTACATCAAGTATTTTAGATTTTGCAAGCTTGCAGACTTGGAAAAATTTCTTTTGCAAGCTTGTGTGAGCACCCTTACTAGCTTGTGCAACCTCAGCTAATTTTTTGCAAGCTTGTGGTATGCATGCGTTTTGGTTTGGGTTAAACTTTCCGATGTTTTCTTTGCTCCCACAGTTTTCTAAGACTGTACATCATCTGGGTCCTTAATATCAAATCCCTGGACCCTCAGGTTTCAGAAACTGAATTCTGGGGATGGACATTTTTCCTTGATGGTTATTAGAAAAAGAAATTTAGTTGGCAAGAAAGATATTACATGAACAGAAATAAAGAATTTGTATATTCCAAAAGTATCGATTAGTTAAAATTTAAATGAGATCAAAAAGATGGAAATTTTTATACACAAGAAAGTTTACTCCATTAAAGTTTTATTGCTTTTATTTGAATGTCATCATCTTATGTCCCCTAATGGACTTTTCTCACCTTGACCCCAATTTCCCTATCAGATCTCCTAATTCCAGGAGACTGAGGGTCCCAAACTCAGTGTGTGTCATTGATGGTGCTAGTGATTGCCAAAATGGGGTATGGGGTGTCCAGGGAGGGGTAGCACCTCTGGTTGGGGGAAGCAGTCGTACTTCCTCGGGGGTAGCTTGCCCACCTTTGGTCCCCACTTGGCACTCAGCTCTGACCTGTGGCTCCAAGCAGCTGTAGCATGTGCAGCGGCCACATCCCGGAAAACGGCCTCGACTGGCCGGCTAAACCAGGCTGAGGGTAGCCGACGGGTCTTAAACCCTTGGTGAGTTAGGCTTTGTCTACCTAGCATGTGAAGACTGGATTTGGCAGCCTGCGTGGAGGAACCACCAGCTGGTCAACGGGCAGAAAGGCGATTCCCAGCAAAGCGCCGTGGAGCGCTAAGAGCATGACGAGACACATAGGACGTCCTGGTCATCCACTGCACTCAACTCAGTCTTCGGCCGTCTTGACTTTGTCATGCTGCTGGACTCAGATGGTTTTGGGCGAGAGAGTGAGGTCAACGAACTGCGCAACTCTTCCTCATTTAAAACAAAGTCACCGCGCAAGTCACACTTGTCATCCACCCATCCCATTTCATCACCCACCAAAGTCCTGTGGTGACAGGCAAGCGATGAAGCGGCAGGTGTGGGTACACTGGCAGCCGTAGCCGCAAACCTGCACACAGGCGGCTCAGGCCATTAGGGTCGTTCACCACTGACACAGAGCAGCAGTGGAGTCCGGCAGCCCCCTGAGTGACTGAGCAGCCCTCTTCAGGAATGCACTGCTCACCTCCTTGGCATGAGGAAGGGGCTAGAAAAGGTGCCCTAAACATTGCCTGCTCTAAACCTCCCTAGCCAGCTTACTGCGGCTGGTGGGGACCCTACTCCAGTGGTCGAAACACAAAGAAGAAAATGAGGATTGTTCCTCTCTCACTTGGCGCATGGAATGTGCACACCTTACTGGACAGAGATGACGCGGAAAGACCCCAGAGGAGGACTGCCCTAAAAGGAAAGGAACTCGCCAGATACAACGTGGACATTGCTGCCTTGAGTGAGACCCGGCTTGCAGGAGAAGGCGAACTCTGTGAAAGGGGCTCTGGATACATGTTCTTTTGGAGTGGCTGAGGAAGTGAAGAGCGCCGTGAGGCTGGTGTTGGCTTTGCAGTGAAGACAGCACTGATTGGCAAATTGGCTGGACCTCCCAAGGGAGTAAATGACAGACTCATGACCATGAAACTCCCCCTCTTGTTTGGAAGAAAGCACCTTACCATCATCAGTTGCTACGCTCCAACCATGACAAACCCGGATGAAGTGAAGGCCAAGTTCTATGAGGATCTTCACTCCGTCATTGCTGATGTTCCAATGGCAGATAAGCTCGTCATTCTTGGTGACTTCAGTGCGAGAGTAGGCTGTGATCACGTTGCCTGGGATGGAGTGCTAGGGAAGCACGGAGTGGGTCACTGTAACAGCAACGGCCTCCTTTTGCCCCAGACTTGCGCCAAGCATGAACTGCTGATCACCAATACAGTCTTCCGCCTCCCTACCCGTAACCGGACGTCATGGATGCACCCTCGCTCTAAGCACTGGCATCTCATCGACTACATCATTGTCAGGAAGAGGGACAGGCAGGATGTGCGTGTGACCAAGTCCTTGTGCGGCGCTGACTGCTGGACAGACCACCGCCTCATCATCACCAAGCTTAACATCCGCATTCAGCCCAAAAGACACCCACAGGGAAAGAAGGCTCCTAAACGACTAAACATCACCAAGCTGAAATGCACCAGTACCAAACAGTCTCTTGTGGATGCCCTGGAAGAGCGTCTGAAATCCACCCCTCTGGACAATCAGAATGTGGAAACCGACTGGGCGGCATTCAGAAAGATGGTCTACAGCACAGCCTCGGAAATCCTAGGACCCTCAAGCAGAAAGCACCAAGACTGGTTTGATGAGAACTGCGACGAGGTCAAGCAGTTGCTGGATGAAAAACACCGCCTCCATCAAACCTACCTCAACAACCCCAAGTCCACCTCCAGGAAAGATGCATACAACAATATACGCAGAACTGTACAGCAGAAACTCCGCTAGATGCGAGATACATGGCTGAGCAATAAAGCTGATGAGATCCAGTGCTATGCAGACAGCCATGACATGAAGAACTTCTACAACGCCCTGAAAGAAGTGTATGGACCTACATCCTCTGGATCATCCCCCCTTCTCAGCGCAGACGGGAACACACTAATTACTGACAAAGAGAAGATTCTTGAACGTTGGGCTGAACACTTTGACAGCATCCTGAATCGCCTCTCAATCATCAATGATGATGCCATCAGTGGTCTCCCCCAATTACCCATCAACAAAGCACTGGATGAGCCTCCAACCTTGCTCGAGACACAGAAAGCGATACATCTGCTCTCCAGTGGCAAAGCCCCTGGTTCAGACTCCATCCCACCTGAATTCTACAAGGAAGGGGGCACAGCCCTGATAGAAAGGCTCCACCAACTGTTTTTACTGATGTGGCAGCAAGAGACGATCCCCCAGGAATTCAAAGACGCTTCCATAATCCACCTGTATAAGCGCAAAGGGAACTGCCAGGCCTGCGACAACCACCAGGGTATATCCTTGCTCTCAATCACAGGAAAGATACTCACCAGAATCCTACTGAACCGCCTCACTACACACCTTGACCAGGGACCCCTACCAGAAAGCCAGTGTGGCTTCCGGAAAAAATGTGGGACCATCGACATGGTGTTTGCTGCAAGGCAGCTACAAGAGAAATGTCAGGAGCAAAACGCAGACCTTTTCTCCATCTGTGGCGACTTGACAAAGGCCTTTGATACTGTCAGCAGAGAAGGCTTGTGGAAGGTAATGGCCAAATACGGATGCCCAGGAAAATTTATATCCATGGTGCAGCATTTCCACAACGGCAAGCAGGCACGAGTCCATGAAAATGGACAGACATCTGAGCCATTCCCAGTAACCAATGGCATCAAGCAGGGTTGTGTTCTGGCACTGACACTATTCAGTCTATTGTTCTCTGCCATGCTGACTAATGCTTTCAGAGACGGAGATGTTGGAGTCGGCATCAGGTACCGTACAGACGGAAAACTGATCAACCCCATGAGGCTTCAAGCGAAAACCAAGGTTATGACAGACACCATCAGGGATTTCCTATTTGCTGATGACTGCGCCCTCAATGCTGGCTCAGAAGCCGACCTGCAACACAGCGTTGACGAGTTCTCCAGCTCCTGCACAAGCTTCGGTCTCACCATCAGTACCAAGAAGACTGAAGTCCTGCATCAGCCTGCCCCTGGAAAGCCCTATGTTGAGCCCAACATCACCGTCAACGGCCAAAAACTCAACATAGTGAACCGCTTCACCTACCTTGGCAGCACACTGTCACAGAGCGTAACTACTGATGACAAGGTGAACCTCCTCATTGCCAGAGCCAGCGTATCTTTCGGCAGATTGTATACCAACATCTGGAATAGAAGAGACATCAGCATCCAGACCAAACTAAAGGTATACAGGGCAGTTGTGCTCCCCACACTACTTTACGCATGCGAAACGTGTACAGTGTACCAATGCCACGCCAGGAAGCTGAACCACTTTCATACAACAAGTCTCAGGAAAATCCAGAACATCAAGTGGCAGGACAAGGTTCCAGACACTGAGGTACTCTCCCAAGCTGATTTCCCCAGCATCCACACCATCCTGATGCAGTCTCAGCTACGCTGGGCGGGACACGTTGTACGCATGCCAGACCACTGGCTGCCTAAGAGACTCTTCTATGGCGAGCTACAGCAAGGACAGCGATCCCACGGAGGTCAGAAGAAACACTTCAAAGACAATCTGAAAGCTGCATTGAAAGCGTTCAACATAAAACCTGATTTCTGGGAGCAAGCAGCCAGCGATCGAGTCACATGGCATTCCTCCGTGCACAAAGGCTCCAAGTTGTGTGAATCTAGCAGGACAGCAGCAGTGGAACTGAAGAGGCAAGCCAGAAAAGCGCGTGCCATCAACCCTCCTGGAGATGTCTCACTCATCCCTTGTCCTTTATGCAAACGAACCTTCCATGCAAGGATTGGCCTTATCAGCCACCTGCGCACACACACAGAACAGAACCAGCCCCTACAACCCTCGGATGACTAGAGTGGTCCTTGTCGACTCGATGGGCGAACGAATACGATTGCCAAAATTGCCAGTGGCAATCAAAAGTTTCACATGACAGTTCATTTTAATAAGAATAACTTATTGAAAATTTAGGGGCTTGTGCCTTTTACAGATGATTTTGCATTGAGGTCACGTCTGCTAGTATAATGTATTTTCAGGGTTGTATAAGTGATGTAAGGAACTAAATTTCTTAAGAAAGGTACATGCAGAAAATTATAATTTAGCAATAAATCAAAGTTCTATTAGTTTGAAATGAAAAATTTAAAAGAATGAGGCTAGTAAGAAAATACTTGTCAGCAATAGATAATGACAAAAGTTAGAGAAGTCAGAACAGGAACGGAACATTCCATAATGCATCCCTTCCTAATGATAATCAAACATACCAGTATTTTTCAAGGCAAAATGTTGTAACTGCATTGGAAATTCTAGCACCAACTTAGCTGATTTATATTCTCAAAACTTTTTCAGCAGATAAAAACCCCCAAATCAAATATGATAATTGGATTATGCATGCCTAAACAATTAAATCTTGACATTCTAGCAGAGGATGCCAAGTTGATAATATACTGAAATTGTACAAGCCTATCTTCAGCCTAATTAAACTT
The DNA here is from genome assembly GCA_016617855.1 of Megalonaias nervosa. NCBI lineage: Eukaryota > Metazoa > Mollusca > Bivalvia > Unionida > Unionidae > Megalonaias > Megalonaias nervosa. The sequence continues at coordinate 1,234 of JAECUM010016986.1, read as the reverse complement.
ATGAATTATGAGTTTTCAGAATTTTTGATTGAGCACAAGTCATGTGCTCAGAAGGTTTTCCGACTTTGGTAATCATGATCCATGATACACAGTCACATCTTGATACAGTTTATAATGTACTATTCAACCTCTCATGACAGTTTATAATGTACCATTCAACCTCTTATGACAGTTTATAAGTACCATTCAACCTCTCATGACAGTTACCTTTTATAATGTACCAGTCAACCTCTCATGACAGTTTATAATGTACCATTCAACCTCTCATGACAGTTACCTTTTATAATGTACCAGTCAACCTCTCATGACAGTTTATAATGTACCATTCAACCTCTCATGACAGTTTATAATGTACCATTCAACCTCTCATGACAGTTACCTTTTATAATGTACCAGTCAACCTCTCATGACAGTTTATATTGTACCATTCAACCTCTCATGACAGCTTATAATGTACCATTCAACCTCTCGTGACATTTACCTGAATTTTCATTTTAATTGGCACCACAAGACCAGTATGATTGTGATGTACTGTTCATCCCTAATATGTACCTACCTACCTACCTACCCAGCCACTTTACTTCCAGTAGCTCAGTGTGTAGAGTGTAGGATTTATAATCCAAACATCACAGGTCTGATACCAACAAAGACCAGCCTGCATTGGCTTCCCTGGTATGTCATTGTAAAAGGCATTTAGCTTTCATTCCTTTGGCATGACTCTGTTTATAATGTGTTGGAAGTGCCGTTAAACACCAACCAGCATGAACCATTTGTATAAGTTTATTTACAATTTTATCAGCCTTCCTTATCCATGCAATTTCATCTATCCAGTTTGTGACTGTCTTAGGGAGGTTACAATGTAACCAGGAAAGTTGAAATTCTTGGCTTTGTTACCATTTATACTTAGAACTCTCTTGACATATTCCCTTTCTTTTGAGTGTCCTCTTTACTGCCTTAGAGAGGTTACAATGTAACCAGGAAAGTTGAAATTCTAGGCTTTGTTACCATTTATACTTAGAACTCTCTTGACATATTCCCTTTCTTTTGAGTGTCCTCTTCACTGTATGGATCCCAGCAGTCTCTGCATTTTGTAAGAGTTAACTGACGGAGGCAGGAGCTTTGGTGGCTCATTTGCAGTGTTTCCCTTTACCCTCATTTACACTTCAGAGACCCCCAAATTTTTAATTTGACTCTCATTTTTGTTACCAAAGTTTATTTTTTACTCAGTTTGACC
>JAECUM010016985.1:0-29865 GCA_016617855.1 Megalonaias nervosa | reverse complement strand
TAAGATATTTAACATGTAAATATGTATCTTAGGACAGATATTATGTAAAACTAGTTGAGTTAACAGTGGCATATATGGAATGATTATGTGAACTCTTTTGATTATGTGAACTCTTTTATACTTACTCTTGTTCAATTTCAATAACAACTTCTGAACACCCCATAGTGGCGGCATAAGTGTTCGATGCTCCCGGAGGCAATGTCCTTTAGTGGCGCGCCTACTTGGCCACAGTTTTTATATTAGTTGCCAACCTTTATTCCCCAATATAAATCTAAGATTTGGGAAGAAATTTTCCCGTTACACAAAGGTGATATCAAACAGAATGAAAATTTCTGCTGCAAAGAAAGCTCCCGACGGCTCCCTACCCCCCTTCGCCTGTTATTCCTCCCCCCTTTCGGCACTAATCACACACTGATATTGTTTTAGGGATTGTTTTAGTCTTTATCTTCCTCTCCCTCTAGTGTTGAGCTACATAACATCCACTGGGCCCCTGTCATCTACTTTAACATATAAAATAGTTATAGAAATCTAAAAAAATACATTAATATATGACCTTTTCTACAATATTATAAACATTTACTATATAAACTAAGTCGCAAAAATAACTTTTCCCACTTTCAAAACTCACAACAACCAGTGATTATTCAAACACACTTGCATGGACACATGTATACAAATCCCAGAGGCAATAACTTCATAAATGTGTGTGGCTTTGATAAGTAACATTCACATGTTAGATTCTTGATTAAACAGATTATGTCTCTGGACAATCAAATAAACACAATAAAAATTTAATGACATTTTTAATGATAACATCTTATGATCGTAGTCTGCACTTTAAGGGTTAGTCATGTATCAAATGCGTAGATCCACTAATAAGTATCAAGGCTGAAAAGCACTGTAATTCAAGGAAACATCACGTGATAGAATGGAAGTCATGGGTTTTCTAATAGGTATAGAATGACCCTAATTCTTGATTAGATAGTGTAACCAACGTGCAATGTAAACGAGTCAATGAACTTTCTTTATGTTTTAGTAATTATGACTTAGCATTCTATATAATTGAATTAATTCTTAGAATTCGAATTCTTATTAGTAAACAACAGTCTTGCAAGTTATTCATTAAGAGGACTTTAATATAATCATTCGTTGGAATTATAACACTCGAAATATTTAAAGAAAATTTGACTTACAGCTGTATTGTATTTACTGTGAATTCATTTAACGACATTTTGGGATTATAACGTAGTGATCATTCTGTACTGTTGATACATCACTACAATACAGACCATCATTCAGATAACCTTCGGAAATCACTCGTATTACACAATACTTTCGGAACTGATAGAACACTTTGGACTTTAGGATTTCGCTCACCTTATTGTAAGCTATTTTAAATTTGTTTACGTAATATTGTAGGGAAATAAATTATATTTTCAATTTTGCAAAACTTATTGCTTATCGCTCTTTCTCGTTACCGGTGGCATACTAACGGGATGGTGGACGGGGCGGTTGCCTCGGGCGCCCGAGGTCTTGGGGCGCCAAAACATCTGTAAAAATTAAATTACGGGAATATCGTTGGTATGGCCATCATCATCGCCCTGGATGCCATTTACCATTAGTACGCTACTGCTTGTTATTAATTGTAGAATTTATAAGATGCAAAAAAGCGTTTGTCCAGTACGTATAAATGGAAATTGGAAATGGACTTGATCAAGACCGGGATTTCAGTTATTTGTCATTTCAAACATTTTGCACAAATCTCTCTCTCTCTTTCTCTCTCTCTCTCTCTCTCTCTCTCTCTCTCTCTCTCAAAAGACAATTTAATGTAGTAGATTTATATCAACGAGTGTGTCTTTTGGAATAGTTTGAAGTTTATATCTAACAATCTCAGTGCCGGATTAAGGCCTTACAGGGCCCTAAGCACTGAAAATATTATGGTGCCCCTCCCCCATAAAAAATGTGAAACTAAAAAAAACAAACACAAAATAATATCAAAAACTAAAGAGGTGGGAAAATGCCAGTGTTGCCATCATTCCATATCTAAATGTTCGTACATGCAGATCGGAATGGTCATATAGAATTTATTCAATTTTATCATCAATAATTAGTTTGAGTTCGTTCTGTTACCCCTGTTGGACTGTTGCCCCATGCACGTGCTTAGTGTGCTTAATGAGTAAACCAGCACTGAATACTGTCATATACAAAAACAACCCATCGCTCCGATGATTGAAATAGGCAGCTGTTTTTGTTGTTCTTTTGTTTTGTTTTAGTTCCTTGTTCATGAGATCCCGCATGCTTAAACCAGCGAGGTTCTAATGTATAACAATTTAGAGAGCAATTGTTTTTGCAATTCATTAATTGGTTTTGCAACTAATTAACAATACCAGGTCATTCACGTTTTCACTTTACTCAACACCATTGAATAAAAACCTATACTGTCTTAATGTACTCATGGCAATATAGACAACGTTTGATTTTCTGCTTGGATTTGGCTGTGCTCTTTCATTATATTGAATTGACGTTACCGATGCAAAATGAGCGACCATTTGTTTATTCCCAAGCATTGGTTGATATAAGGGAACAAACTCCAACAGGTAAAAAAGCCGTATCTCGTGAGTTACTCTCTCTCTCTCTCTCTCTCACACACACACACACACACACACACACACACACACACACACACACACACACACACACACACATAAACACACTGAACAATACATTTTATCCAGTAAGCGTTCAAATTTACGCCAAAGAGACAGACATTGTAATAAAATTAATAAGTGAGAATGTGTACATGTACCATTGAAATACCGATTGGAACGGTACTAATTATCGAAAAAACTGGTAATCTGTCTATACATAATGGCAGTACTACTGACCAACTGTCGTATGTGTTTGTTCAGATACATACATACATACATGCATACATACATACATACATACATACATACATACATACATACATAGATCGAAATATTATAGATAATGGTTCCATTAAAGAGTATTAAGAATGTCTGTGCGTGTGATTTGTGGATGTGTTGTTGTTATGCTGTTATTAAAGCTGTTTTACAAGAATGTATTGAATAAGTAAATAAAATGAGTACCTATTGTCAGGAAGCGATATATGGTAAATTGCAATTTTAAAATAATTTGATATTTTGAAATAATAATCATTATTTTATGAGGATATATTTAAAACTACATTTCTCCATCTTTATTTGTCATCAGTGACAAATATATTATATTTGTGTTATTTGAACATTTGAGTGTCAATTTAAATTTAATATCTATATTGTTCCTTTGGTACTAAAGGAATATAATGGTCTTGGCGCCCTTAGCAACTAAAACTCGAATTTAAACTGAAACTTTAGTATAAGAGATCATATAAACTTTATAAACAAAATGCAGTACATGCGTGTGCAGAGAATCAAGAGTAAATGCAAAACATTTTTTTTTTCGTGCAAGTAGTCTCATGGTGAATTTTTCATTAAATATATCGTCAAAAGCTGCAAATAATAAATTTATTAAGTGTTGGTCAGGGTGAAAACATTGTACAGGTGACTCTCCAATGTCATCAGAACACAGTTCTGATCAGTGAACTATCACCTGAATAATTTCTTTTTTGTTAACAATACCAGGTCATTCACATTCTCACTTTCCTCTACACCACTGAATCAAAACCTATATTGTCTTGATGGACGCAAGGTAACGTTTGATTCGCTGCTCTGATGTGACAGTTCCCTTTCATCATATCGAATTGCTGAAATTCTGAATAACAAAGAATCAAAAGTCTGTCCAAACTATCATTAATAATGTTATAAGTGGAGCTGAACACCACACAAGCTTGATCAAAGATTATATTCTATTGTCAAAATTAAAACTGAAATAAATATCTAAATGTTACCCATTTTAGTGTGAAAACACAAACGGAGGTCTCAAAATATGATGATCTAAATGTGCTCTGGATGTCAAAAAGCGCCTGTAAAGTGTCCGATAATTTAGTCTTTTTGCCCTCGGGGTTATACTTGACAGGTAACCGACAGTCACCAGCAGTTGTGCTTTGATCAGGCTCTAATAATGAACATAATTGCTATCTCGTTGCCGCATCAGCGCCTGCGTCTTGCTATCGGGTCACGTGCAGGGCATATGAAATAATAGTTGCAAAATTTACCATAATAATGAGACAATGTCAGTTTCCGTTGACGCATTGTGTGAGCAGCATGCAAAATTGAAAGTGTATATGTCACATGTTAATGGTCGTTATCAAATCCTGTGCTTCGGTTTATTCCACAGAGCAGGAAATAAATAAAAAAAGAACTAAATTTAGCTTATAACAAGGTTTCACTACTCATCGTCTATTATATCTTTGATAAGATCAAAGAAACGTGTCGTTACACTTTAAGAGAAAGAAATAAGAAATAATACAAAAAATGTATACAGGAAATTTTTCGTGATAAATTTTTCTGCATTTGCATTATAACATCAAATTTTCTTCACATATTACATGAAAATGTACAGTTGTCTATTCTTCTTTGTTTCTAATTTTCATTATGACATGTGCAGAGAAGGATAGACATTTGGTATTAGTTTCGTTGATTTTTTTTAAAAAAAAATAATTCTAAATATATGTACATTGAATTACATTCAAACTATGATAATTGTGATGATACAATTAATTGTATGAATAACACAGAAAGATAATTTGTGGAAAAGTAGGGAATACTTTTATTTTCGGGATTGTGATTATGATTTCTTGTATGTTGAAAAGAACTCGTCATTGACAGTAGAAGGAACGAAACTTGTGTAGAAGATGGAACTCATCCTAGAGATGTTTGTTAAGTTTATTCTGTAGTTATATTTTATTCCTTTTTGTGGGTCATGTAAACTGGGGTTCTTTGTAGATTTTTTCCCCACAAGGACCTTTCATACTTTGAAGCTTTCTTTCTTAAAAAGGTTGCAGTATTTTCAAAAACATATATAAGGCAAGTAGTAGAAAATGGTGTGTTCTGCCCCAAACACCTAGTTGAACTTGACGACAACATAATTTCCCCCCTCCCTCCGTAGCCCCCTCAAGTTAGTCTAAACAACTACGAAAATAACTTTGTTGAGGCATCAGCGTCTATTTCATAATCGTTTACTCGTCCAGGACATACCATTGAATAGTCGCCGTCGTCAAACAAAATAGGGTTTGATCCAGAACACCCCCTTATATAAGACTACTGATATATTTCAGACAAAATTGCTAGAGTTTTCACGTTATTTTGAACGTCTCAGCTTTTGCAATAATATAACTCTCATCATCATGACAGAACAAGTACATATTTATTTTACTGCTGATAAGAGAATCCGGTTCTAACATTTTGATAAAATTTCCATAAGAAACTATTGTCTTATTAACGTAACTTTTTTTTTAGCTCATCATCAACTGTACTTTTTGTGTATATGTTTTGCGATATTGGATTATAAAGATTGTCAATAGTTTTAACGAGCTCTTTTGTGATCAAAGAAAGTTTATCAAAATATTCTGAATAACCATTAAAAACAAGAGACAACTTTATCTTATTTCTATTTTTGAAGTACGTGGTATACTTCTCGTTGTTAAGTATAATCGTCATATGCTTACCCTGAAAGAGAATTATCTTCATCTTTAACGTGGTATCTTCCACCGTAATATCTTCCATTATATTTCATATTTCACACAAAACATTTACTATCCTTATTTTTGAAATGAAATCGCTGGAGATTTACTGTAATAACCAATCTAAAAAATCCACCTTGCTAAAATCAACACTATCAGACATTTTATATCCCAACGCAACGTATTAATTCCATCAGAGCAGTATCTATTATCCTCGAAATTGCAAAGACCAGATTTTATTATAACATTCGTCTCAGTTTTATGACAATTTGATTTTACTGTCATCATTTCAACATGATCACTAAAACCGTCTAACGCCGACTTATAATTATCAAATCCTATAACCTTACCGACCACATTTCTTTTTATTCCCTTAGCTCGTTTCTTAACCTTATTATCTGATAATTTTAAGCAATACATTTTACTACGTAATCCAATAAATTCCGTTATAATTTTCATAGAAACTTCATCTTTAAACTTTCCTATTACTTTTTTATTGTCATTACTGTGATATCCGCTATTTGTTAGATCAAACAGATCCCGGTGTTAATAAATTTCTTTGTAAATATCTATCTTGTACCTCAACGTGTCTGTATATGTAAATAGAAACTCTGCATCAGGCCACTAAGCCTTAACAAAAATTGTAATGAAAGTCGTACATTAACGTCTTTGATATCTCAAGCACCGCCATATCGACGTAAACTGGTTTATTCAACTTTAAGTTTGTTTTGCTCTTATGTATAGCGACAAGATTTTTATAAAAAAAAATTTCATACTAACAAAATTTTCAGATGCTACAAGTTAGAGATCTAGTCAAAGATCTTTGATCACACTAGTTGGAATCCAACTGTTAAAACTATCACCTAACCGCACCATTTGACCAAACATCGTTTACCACTCTTTTTTATCACTCGTTCGATAACAAATATACCTTGCGTTGTTAGTTGAAAGTTCTTGCTCGTAAAAACATCCTATGACATCTTCGTTTGCAAGATCTTTTAGCTTATATGTTGCCGGTATTGTTATTAAAGTCTCGTTGATGACAAATACTTCCTCAGACCAGTTCGGAGTAAAGGTTTTCTCAAATGCTTTTTGTTTTTTTAGTTAATGAAATTCTGACACGATCACCAACGTTAATCTTGTGTCTGCGATATATATTCTCGTTTGCAAGAACCGGATGTTTTACAGTATCGTTCGGAGACATACCTGTTGTAATGTGTTTAGTTTTATTGTAATCTGTTATCATCGCTGGCAGATCATCAATATATATGTTGGTGTTGTTTGCTGTAAGATATTTGTAGATCTGTTATTTTATCGTACGATTAACTCGTTCGACAACGACACTCTTTTCTTCGTTACCGGTAACATACTTTTTATATTGTTTTGTTTCAGAAACTGCTCGAACCGCTTGTTAAAAAACTCCGATCCATGGTAGGTCCAGATTTTATTTAGTTTTCTATCCTTCTTAACAATAATATCTTCTAGCGCATTTGTTATCGTCGATCCAGTTTTATCAGAAACAGGAGCACTAAACGCGTATTTGCTGAAAACGTCAATAACGTTAAACAAGTATCTTTTGTTATCGCTGTACTGTGCAATGTTCTGCATATCTGCGAGATCTATCGCTCAGATATCATCGACTGCTTTTGCGACGACCTTTCGTCGAAGAAACGTTTCGTTAGGTCTGTGTAGCTCATGTGCTAGATGATTTGACGCAAGTTTCTGAGGCATTCCAACGGGAAGTTTATATTATGCTCCAATGACACCTTCTACTAGTTTTCTGTCAACTCGTTCTCCCATATTATCCGGTTTTATATCTCAAAGTTCGTCAAGTATTACCCGATCGCAGCCTAGTTTATCATCGACGTGATCACGGTAACAAATATCATGACGCATCGCAATTGCATCAACTGCAGTGTAAGGTTCTTGTCCTGGTAACGGATCGTCATTTTCATCGAGTTGCTGATCAAGTGGATTCCATGGACCGGTATATTTGTGTCCTGATCCGATGATACCTCTGTGATTGCAGCGCTGCCATTAGGCGACTATTTTATTTTGCTCAAGGCACAGAGTTTTGTTCACATCCTCACAATTACATTTCATTTATATTTAGTCGCTGACAAAAATAACTTTATCGTCGGACCTTATTGTCGGAGTGATAGCACTCTGGGTTTGCATTGCACAACCACCAGTGATTGTATCACCAGTTATTGCATCACTGGATTTATCTTGTTTAAGAAACATACTCTTTCTCTTACCACAGACATCGCAGATACCTTTTAGCATTTTTCAGTTATTAGCGGCTATTCTGTTGTTTCATCGATGTTATTGGTTTTGGCTCTGCATTTGAGACAGTATATTGTCATTTTATACTTGATGTCAGACAAAAGTAATTTTAAGATCGTTTACGATCCAAGTACCGCTTTACGATCATTGCTGACACTAGGAAACGAATCAAATTGCAGAATAAACTTTAAAATGTTACCTGGTTCGCCATCTGACTTGGACGCTTGCGTCTCAGACATCTGCAAGATAAATATAACGCAATAATAACCACAAGCTGAAGTTCCAACCGGTTGAAACTGATTTGAGTTAGTTAATTTCTTTATATTATTTAAGATGTACTGTTTAATAGCATCACTCGGAGGAAGACCAAACGAGTCAAAATAAAGTGCTACCCAGTGAATTCCAGATCCGTCGTGGAAATCTTGTATATTGATGACACAGCTTTCATTAGTTTCTGGTGATCTATTTGCTAGTTCGTCCTTGGAAAATGCTCCGATAAATCCACTTATATCTTTAAGTTTATCAGCAATTTCAAAGTTGTTTAACGCGGACGATTTCATCCTCTGGTTCCCGGTAGCATGAGTCCTCGGCCACGACTTCCACGAGTCCGTCTTCGCATTGGGTATACCTGCATTCCGCGTCCTCTCCCTAACAGGTTTGGTAATAAATTCTTGCTATCCCTGCCAGCAGCGGGCCTATAAACCCGCTCCTGACCGCGTTGCGGTTCGTTCTAGTTATTCTTTTGTTTTTGTCATAGGAGTTTTTCGTGCTTGTGTTACATTCAATTTCTCGTTCAGGATATTGCTTAGAGTTTATTCTGACGAATATTCGCGCTATCAAAAACAGAATTGTTTGTTTTTGACTGTCACGCATTTCCTGTTGTTCACAAATTGGTGATCAGCACCACCAGTTCGCATCAGACAATCGTTCTGATCAGCTCTGTCAAGTATAAGAGTATGTTTGATACCACGAAATACTTTGTTGTAGTCGCGGAGAAACTCAAATATTGTGTTCAGCGGAAGCATCATTGTAATTCTTTCGATAGTTCTGCCAACGCTTTTGTTTAGCATATCCCTCGTTATAATTTTATCGCCTAGCCTTACCGAGGGCACTTCTTATATTGCCGCTGCAACAGTAACTCCACCGGCCGCATTTGCAGTACGCGCTGCTACTGTATGTTGTTCTGCTGCATTCGAACCAGCTGGTGTTATAATTAGTCCATTTTGTTCTGCAACATCAGCATCGGTGCCGGTTTTAAACTCGTTTGAAACGCTTTTCCGGTTCCAGTATCTTTAAACCATAGAATATTTGTTGCAATAGATCTCGAGTAATCATCGCTGAACGACACAATGTTAAGAATAGTACTTGCTATCGGCAAGTGCATAGAAATATCTTGGACTGTTTGATTTGCGATCTGATATCTAGCGCTTTTGAATAAACTCCAACCGTTATTAAAACTAGTGATATATTATTAGCATCGGCAATCGCGACTTGAGGATTAGCTGTTGTCATTATACTTCCTTGTACTTCAAGAACGGCTTTATGAGGAAGTAAAACCACATCTTCATCTCGAGTATTAAATGTTCTAATCCGGTCTTGTTAGTTTCATTAGAGTTCTTGTCAAGGTATTCAATATACTCGAACTCCGCTGCAGTGTCGACCACGATTATCTAATCATCAAGGTCAAGATAATTTTTTTACAGACATTTTTATTGTAATCGTCAGACAAAATCATGATTATTTTACAATCAGCTAGAACGCAGCAACATCAAGTTTTTGTCTCGCTCGTGTTACGAGTTTTCTAACAATCTCTTCGCCGGCCGGAGACAAAAAAAATAAAATTGTCGTTGTTATCATCGCACGTGCTGTTTCCGATGATGGTGCTATTTCAGAAATAACATGTTTTATATCCGAACCATTTGGCACTCCACCTTTGAATTTATCTGCGATCTTTTGTCCGACAGCTGTTCCTGCTGCAGATGAGGCTCCTGTTGCAAAAACCTTTGACGCGTCTAACACGATTGGCGCTATTTTGTGAGCTATTCCAGGTATATTTTCGATTATATTTGAAAAGATATTTTTTAAAAAAAAACACCTACTAAGTTTGTTATAAATTTTCCGTTGTTTCATCTTGTTATAAAAATTGTCTGATAAAAATGACTTTGGTGAGCTAGCTCACTATGGTCAGCTACTGACACGTAGATGAAGATAGTAAGTAACAATTTCATTGCTGATATCAATCTGACGACTTGATTGATCGGTAAGTGTCATTGTGATAGATGATATTTGATTTTCGACACTAATAGGATAGTATATTATCTGTCTCGGATTGACTTGTATTAACGAACCCGGTGGAACATCAGGGCTAAACGAATAATTAGTTTGTCCTTGGCTACCCCGTGCTGTGTATGACCCAGTTGCAATAGAACAGTTTCTCAGGATTGTATTTACATCTGTGATGTTGACGGCTGACTCGCAGTCATATGATACCATCGCAGATGTGTCAGATCCGTATTGTTGTTTATTGATCCGAGTAATGATGCGATTGTGTATTTGCTACTAAAATCGATAAACAATTTGTTTTTAGTGTTATTCTTGCTGGTATTGTGTTGTAGTTCGAAATGATCTCGAAATTATCAGATGATATATCACTACTGCCAGCAGTTGTAAGATATTTTATTGTTTTGTTGATATATGTGACGTTGTAGGTGCCTTGTGGTATGTTAACAGATTTCTACTTGATGACACTATTGGTTTTTACTCCGAACCTAAAATCGTCGTTGACGTTAGTTTTAACATTTGCCATAGCGGGCCAAACAGTAGCTGATACTAATCTGATCCCATATTGTTTTGGGGACCTAGGATCAAGTTCAGTAACAGGATTGTAATAAACGGAAAAGTGTGCGCTGTTCGATGTTGTCTGAGATTAGTCAAGTAACAGTGACATCGACGACATTTTTATTTGTTATTCGCAGAGAAAAATATAATAACTGGTTTGTGTTAGCCAATCAGATCGCTGTGTAACACATGATTCTCGTCAATCGTTAAAAATCCGTTTGATTTTAGATGATCAAGTATTTCAACTATTTCATTGTCTATTTCTGTGTTAGCGTTTCCAGCTTCATTCGATGAAATTAGCAACATCAGTCGATCAATAATAACATCTGCTGAGTTAAAGATCTTTCAGCTTATTTTTCTTCTACAGTACCATATTCAAAATTTGATTTGTCTAATTCGTCTGATTTATCTGATTCATATGATTTCTTGACTTCGAGGTAGACCTTTCTGAGGTAAGCATCAGAAGAGTATAATTTTTGTTTCCTTTTCTCAAATATTTTTCATTTAAAAGTTCAGCTAAAACTGTACCAAACAATTTTTCTAGCGGTCTACCCATTTTGGGTTTATATTTTGCTATTGTTCGATATATATTATTTGCTATATTTCGATTCATACGATCTTTCAGAAGATCACGAACATTCTCATAAAATTTTTCATTTTCAGTAAAATTAACAAGTTTTTCATCATCGCTGGACAAATCATAAAATTTTTCTAATTCATCAATGTAAGGTTCAAGTTTTGAGATAGCACTTTCGTATTCATCTTCGCTTAATTTGAACTTTTTGGTCATGTCTATATTTATTTTATTTTTCTTCAGAAATTCTGAGTGGTCTCTGGGATATTCTGGTATAAAGTTGCTGATAGTTTTTCCAATATGTCTTTCCCTTAAAATAAATTTTTCATATCCACTAGTCATTACATCCTGGAACTATCTTAAATTTTTTTCAAGTTCAGTTTGTTTCCTTGCGATAAATTTATTTTGTTTTAAACTATCATCATACGATTTTTGTTGTTTTTTACGTCTTCAAGTTCAGAAGCAGGTTTTGCAATAATATCCTCGGCAACTTTCTTTTGTCCATCTTCAGGTAGTCCTCGCAGACCTTTTTCTTTTAGTTTTTCTAGATCCTCTTGTGATACTTTATCAACACGGAGTTGATTGCCAAATACAGATTCGGTGATAGGTTTAAAGAGTCTAGCCGTTTCTTCTGCGGTTTGTTGTTGTCCAGCACGCTCTTGCTTAACTTTGTTCTTAAATTCAGTTCTTGTAGCAACATATTTCCTTAGTAGATTTATCGACGCCTTGTCCATTATTGTGAATATACATTAATTTTATACTTCTTTACAATCTAATAACTTGTCATTTCCGCATCGAAACATGTGCTTGGTATCTCTGGCAAGTTTATTGAATAAGAAAAAACTGTAATTCCCATGAGCGGCCTCATGATACATCTCAACAAATTTGTCTCTGGAAACACCACCGCATTGTTCTCGTGCTATATTTTGCACGTCAATATTGTCCAGTCCGTTAATCAGTATAAAACAATCCGCAATTTCTTCTGATAAAATGATCAACATCATAAAACCCCTGGACAAGAAAATTGCATTATATCTTCGATTTCTTGACAATGAACAGTAAGATTTGATCTTGTCTGTCTCTGCATTACTCAAAAAACGGGATGTCATAAAAAACGATTATCTCATGTTCGTCCGAGTCAAGCAAGGAAACAGTAACAAGATCTTCGGGTGTCCTGATAATAAATGTCTTCTCCAGCACCAAGTTCATTCTTTAGTTTTTCGTTGTACTCGTTCAGCAACTCATATTTGTCCTGCTGGGGATTGATCATATAAATATACACCCGACCGTAGTTGAATATGTCGTTGAGTAGCAAGTGCATTAGCAAGTTTCTTTTGTCAGATTCAGTACGTCCTACTATCAGGTAATGTCAAGCTGGTAACTCAGAATTGTGTTTATTTTTTATTACCCGTTCGGTGTCAAAGTTTATTATGCTCATCATATAACATGTGCAAAAAATGTTGTCAGCAGCAATTACAATAACATAAGCTACTACACAAAATTTGGTACTTTAATCAGTAGTTCATCTGCTGAAACAACAGCAAGTACAGCTACAGATGTTGATCTAACAAATTATCTCAAGCGATCCGGTGATACAATGACCGGAGACCTTATCATGTCAGGACAACGAGTGCTAGATCTATTAAAAAAAACAACATATCCACCAATCAACCAGATAACTCACAAACAGTAAGCTTTGCACAATTTAATGTTGTCAGTAATGGTAAGTTATCATTGTCGGGTGGAAAGATGACTGGTAACTTAAGTATGTCAGGTCAGCGAGTGCTAGACCTTGAGACAACATATCCACCTATCGATGTAGATAACTCACAAGCAGTAAGATTTGCCCAACTTAATCCTGTCAGCAATAGTAAGATATCAATAACTGGTGGACAGATGACCGCAAATATCAACATGAGTTAAAAAAGATTGTAAATCTTGAGACCGAATGCCCCTACCTCTAACATAAATAATATACAGGCGGTAAACTATGCACAACTTAGCGCGGCATATAATTCTAAGTTGTCATTATCTGGTGGGACGATGGCTGGCGCGTTAGATATGGGTGGGAAATTAATATTTAAAACAACTATGTAATAAAATCCAGCGATACGATGACTGGCGCGTTAGATATTAGATCGAATAAGATAACAACGTCATATAACGCAACTGCTGGATATGATATTACAAATAGATCTTATGTTGACCTGAGATCAATTACTGCAACAAACACTGCTATTGAAGTATCAGGTCCAGCTGCTGATGCACTTTATGTTAAGCAAACAGGTGGTACAATTACAGGGAAATATCAAACTTTTGGATTAAAATACAGTGTCCAGCTACCGTAGCAATATGGAAATTTCAATTACAAGGTCAAATAAATGCTAATATCGGATACATTTATGATTGGAAATTAGAAGGATCTAACGATAATACAACATGGGATGAGCTGTATAGGGGATTGGGTTATCATTTTGATGATACTTCTCAGGATAATTTAATACTACTTCTACTACTTATTACTACTTCTCGGCAATTTATACTTGATCCTAAAGAAACCACAAAAAGTGTTCGCATTTCCGGATTAATGTTTTCAACACTAGAGGTCTTTTCCCAAGTTTGTCGTTGTTTCAGATGTATACACTCGAATGCCTAGTATAGGTCTGGCGTACTAGCACGCTGTTTCCCCTCTCCCCCCCCCCCGGCAGTTTAACTTAGGACAGCGACAATTGTTCTAGGGTTTCAGGAATGAGAGGCCCTCAGCTGAAATACGCTATCAGAGACTTTGATATAATTAGCAAATACTATCCTCTAAGCGACTGCGAGGAGCGGCGATTAAAGATTGAAAAAATATTTGATAAATACACTGCTCGAGCTAAATAAAGAAAAAGTTTTGACTATTGATAAATCTAACCTTGTAAAAACAAAATTTCATGGTGGTAAGAAACCAGAGCAAGAGCGGCTAAAGAAGATTCACGACGAGCTTGACAAATTAGCTGAAACAAGGAAACATAAGTTTCTAAAACAATCGTAAGCTCAAGGACACATTTGCTAAACCTCCAGTATTTCGTGTACTCGGAATGGACTTCCAGTATTTCGTGTACTCGGAATGGACTTCCAGTATTTCGTGTACTCGGAATGGACTATTACGATAAAAAGACGCTGTTAGAAATAATAGATAACAGTACTGACACTAACCTGCTAACAACAGCATATCTAGTTTTGACGGACTCTCTCACCGGCGATAAAGAAAAGTATAACGTAAATCACATTAATGCTGCACTAAACGCAGGATCAGAAATTGAGTCTAGAATTGAGTTATATGATGATGTTGAACGAGATATATTTTATCAAGAGTTTGACTAAATTACAACAGTAAAAATATTATTGACGAAGATTATGAAATACAAAATAGTCCTAAAAAGTTGCATTAAAAACTATACAAAAGAAGCTGGAAGTTACTGACAGAAGTATGATATAATAATATGAAAGTGCTGATCGCTGGATACCTAAATCTACCCGCCATAGATATAGGGGAAGCTGATATTCTCAGTATTTTAAGTTTTGCAACAGCTTTTGCAATTCTCAGGCAACATCTAGTACTTAAAAATTTTAAATTGGGTCAGTTATCTTATGTTGTTAGTTATATCGACGAAACAGAAGATATTTATAGTGATGGAGTTAATAATATTACTGAAATACCAACGCATTTTGACCCTCCATTTTCATCCCCAGTTTTGCCAGATATAATATATGATGATATCTCATCTGAAGTGTATGATAAGTACAGAGAGTTTTTTGCCGATCCTGTCAATAAAAAATTTAGTGCTCTGATCGATAAGGTTTCAGATGAAAATGATTTTACTACGGCTATTGAAATAATTACAGAAACAGTTTCACAATGACGAAAAAGAAATAATAGACTTCAATTGTATTTCATCTGGTCTCCAAGACAACGATAGAGACGAGCTGATCAAATGCTAAAATATTACCATTAAAAAACTTTACTGTATCAGATACGCCAGAAAATATTACAGCAGAATAATAAGCGCGCTGAATTATATTCCAAATATTACTAACAACAGCTGGAATTGCTGCAGCTGGCGGAACCGCAAACCCATTATTGTTAATTGTGTCGGGTATAGGTATTTTTTTTATCAACAAATAAATAAAAAGATCGAGCCAAAATACGAGAACAAAAATACTTCATGTAAAATAGCAATAGCGACTTATAATAAAATTCTTAATCAACTTCGAGCTTATCTCAGAGGTGAAAAGTTTATCATGCTAGATCTGATACAAGAACTGCGAGTCAAAGACGATTTGCCCGTAGATATGGTACCGAACAGAGTTGCTAATACGAAAAACGATGCTCAGTAAATTTTATGTAAAATCGCTGGCGATTTCATTTAAAAAAAAAAAAAGGATAGAAAAAAATTTGTGCGAAAATAAGGATAATAAAATTTTGTGTGAAATATAGATCACAGTACGAGCCACCATACAGTAAAATAATTGTCGAAAGGAAGTACCTGACGTGCAGGTTGAATAACGTTGGATATCTCTTATTTTTAATTGTTATATTTATTTCTCCTTTGTGCGTAAACATACCCCCCCCCCGGTGAATAGCTAAGTGCGAAACGAAATTTTAGAGATTCAGTGGGTTGTCCAGGCGGATTTTCAATTTTGCAATAGTTGGATCGCTAAGCGCAGAGTTAGTAATAAAATACACCCCCTAAGCGAACCCCGGGTGCTTTGAGGTTCGGAGGTGCCAGGCGAGTTGCACCTGGAAATTAGGTTCTTTTTTTTTTCATAATTGTAGAATTTACCCGTATATCACGTCTTTTTCAATGCCCGCAGGCGCTCCCCCAATTATATAATAGCTTCTGTCGCGGAACTCAAGACAATATGTCAGTCGCATTTTTCTGGACTCGAACACATGAAGTAGTTTCCACTAGTCGATCCAACGTTTGTCCGTACGCTTTAACCACACGGCTACCGAGCTCTTATACATATACAGATGAAATTCAGATATATAACTATATGAATCAGAAACTAATCTCCTTGGAGTGTGTGTGTAAATCGATTATTTTATTTTTTTTTTGTAAAATCTCAGCGAGTTATATTAATAGCGCATTAACAGCAGTCCGAAATGCGACATGTGGAAAATCCCATCGAGTTATTAATAGTGGATTGAAATTTTGTGTGAAGTTAGGTATAACAGAGTGCTTAGCACAAACTGCTAGCAGTTTATTTTTGTGTAAACATATACATATAAATCGCTAGCGATTTCAAGTAAATCCCGCACTAGTAGATTATAATGGGGTATTTTCCTGCCAAACCCTATTTTGTATGACGACTATGATGATTTAATTTTAGGTCCTTGACAGATAGTCAATAACAAAATAGATTTTGTTGCCTCAACAAAGTTGTTTTCATAGTTGTTTAGACTAACTTGGGGGGGGAGGGGGAGAATTATGTTGTCATCAAGTTCAAAATAGGGGTTTGGGCTAGAACACCACCTTTTCTCACTACTAAGGCATTCAAAAGTCCAGTTTTTCATCAGCAATTTACGATTGTCCTGCTTGTTTCCATAACCTTCATAATTCTTCTTAATTTATTAAAAATGGGGAAGACTGAACATTTCTATCAGAAGTTTGACTTCTTTCAGAAAATTTGTTAGAATTAAGTAGCGGTTTATGATATGATTGTTTAATTCTCCACTTATTGCTTCTTAGATTGTTTGCGGACAAATATGTGTTAGAAAAATATTTTTTAAAACCGGGTAATTAACCACTTTTAGGTACAGGCGTCGCGCATGCAGAACTATATTCATGCAACTTAATGGTAAAATTAGCAACAAAGAAAGTTAAGTTTACTAAGGTGCAGTCAAAACGTATCTGATATAGAAGGAAGATGCTTCTCGTGATCAGATTGAATGTTTGGCTTGGTAATTACTTGTCACAGGCCTTTGAAGCTTGGCATCTAATTTATCGCATACCAATGCTATCCTGATTCGAAAGAACACGATGAGAACAAATAACAGGTGTTGGCTTTTCCACAGTTTAGCACTAATAGATAGCATCGCAGCAAGCAAAGGGAAAAGAGAACAAGTAACAGAAATAAAGAAGAAAAAAGACCAGGAACAGACGTAGCAGTAATAAGGAAGAGCAGGAAAAGAAACACAACAGCAGGACAAGGGAGCAAAGCGGTAATAGCAAATATAAAGAAGATCACGTGAAACAACGGAAATGCAGTACTAAAGAAATTAAAGAAGAGAAAGAAAATAACAATGAAGGACTACAGAACAGGGAAAGAAGCGGATACTGTTGGAAAAGCAGTGCAAGGGAAAAGCGACTGCCAACCCAAACAATTAAAATAACCGCCCCAAACGCGAACGCACAGAAAAGAATTTGCCATCCCAAATAGATAAAAACAGCGCCCAAACCTGAATACCCCTCCCTCCTCCACCCATTCCCGACCACAAAAGAAACACAAAAATCTTATAGCACACTACAGTATAGCACACACAGTACATATACATCTATAAATGACATACACCACAGTACCAACACACCCACCCTCCACCCCACCCACCCCCAAAAGAAACCAAGGAAACCCAAAACATAATTATCATATAGGGCTTTCATTCTGATCCTAGAAAGCCCTCTTTAGACTACATTTTGTGTGGCCCTGAGAAAGAGATTGATTGGTTTGGTTTACAAACTTACGGTGTCGAAACACCCGAATTGAGATTGCAATAGTTAACGGCTGCTGGCAAATCTCTCGGAAATCATAAGTACGCATAGGACACGAAAAATAATAACTATCACAAGGTAGGAAAATTCACAACTCAGGACTATTCGACACGTGACTCTCACGTGTTTGGCGTCAAGTTGGGGAACGGTCCTCACAAACTAGGAAACTGTTCATAGATTTGAAAGAAACTTAAGTCTGCTGCTTGTGTGCAAGGTTAGAAGAAGACGGACATGGACATTCGGGGCGCCTTTGTTTTCTGTGGCTTGCTCTGGTGGCACTGATTATAGGATAATCGCACAAATTAAATAGCACGCAAACCAAACTAACGAGTCGTGCATGCCAACAGGCGATACACGACTATAACCCAAGGAAAGAAAATGACTGTGTCTTAGCTGAATTATACAGTAACAACAGCATCGACAACAATTAAGAATAAAGGGCAGAATTTTATGAAATGTATTGGTTAAATTCAATGGCATCAACACTATCATACTTCAAAATTTCATTCACAAATTTTATCAAATATAAATTAATATGCTAATGAAATGGGGCCATCTGAGGTAGGGTTAATTAGAAATGCACTGGCATCTACGTGGGTGATTAAATTGGAGAGCAGTTCAAAGGAATATTTCTTATATTTTGTGCCCTCCGAGAAATCGACTTTCTCATTAAGCAGTTTCACCTGTGCATTGAAGCCACAGTGACACCGTCACGTGCAAAACGTCGTATATGTCATATCATCATAATAATACTGAATATTGACAGATATTGACCACAAACATCGTTAGATTCCATTAGATTCAGATAATATCGACGTTCATCACATTATGAGCCATGTAATTTCTCCCTCGAACTGAGAAACCCTGCCTTTTTTTTACATGTGCACGAATTAATCCGATGTTGATCGGCGAGTTACGTGGGTCAACCGATTTTAGTCCAAATCTGAAACAGAAGATTTGATGACGTCACCGTTGTAAACATAAGAAGCCAACACCACGCTGTTGGACACGTGCGAATGTTGTTGTTATTAGATTAGTCACTAACGAAATTTGTTGAATGTATCACATCACTACTTTTGAAGAACTCCCGAAACAGAACGCAATGACGAGCGACTTCAGTGACTGAAAGGAAAGGCATCTCTTAATTCTAAACCGAATTTGTCGTTTAAACCTAGCATCTTGATTATTTCAAAGAACGGTGATTGATTATTAAAAGACTCTGACTTATACCGTTATTTTTAACTGTACGTGTTTTCATCCTTTCTACTACGCCTTCCTCTTTCGGGTCATTGCTCTGAGCATTGTTTCCTTTTGATGTCAATTCATTTCATATGTATTTGTTTTATTCTAGTTCTAGTAACAGAAAGGTCCCCTTTAACTGTCTAATATAAAAATTTACCGTATGTATGATATATCAATTTGAGGCCCGGTTTGTGTATTTTTGTTCAGACTTCATAGACACCATCAGGAAATACATACAATGTAGTACCACGCTGAATTTGAATAAAAATGAGCATTTCATTGTACTGTATTTATTCACTCTTTATTTGACCAGCATAGTTTTCAGTTAGGGCCAGCAGCCAGTCTCTGATGTGTTTAAAATGTTTCTAAATCGCTTTTCTATTTGTCTTGAATTTTTCGCAAATATAGCCCAAACCAAGAAATTCAAGTTTACCGAACGTGACCATACAGCTATTTACCTCAGCCGCAATACTTCATTTGCATAGTCGGAATACTTCATTTACATAGCATAATGCATATTGACAAGCTAGTGAGATGTGTACAATGTATAATATCGGAAACTGTATGAGTGCTAATACATAACGTTTACACTCAAGAAACTGGAAAATGTTCTTTATACTATATTAGTTAACGATGCTGGGGATTAGCCAGTCCCTGACAAGCATATAAATTCTGCTTGTTTATCAATACACATCCATTCAAATCTTTAGACAAACGAAAACTAAACTAAATAAATCTAACAGACACCGTTGACTTTGAAATGCTTCAAACGAACTTCTCTTAAAACTGAACTGTATCGTCAAATTAGAAATGTCACAAGTTTTCAAATAATCACTGACACATCGAATTTATTAGACTTATTAGGATCAGACAGACAGACAGATAGACAGTCAGTCAGATAGATAGATAGATAGATAGATAGATAGATAGATAGATAGATAGATAATTTGTATATGACGACACTACGATGAGCATAGTATTAGATGCTACTTTTCAGAGCATACCAAGAATATTTTGCAGCTAAACGCAAACGCTGCATTCAAGCATTGGCCAAACATTGCAAAACTGGGAACAGTCGCGTTAAATCTTACCAAACCCAGCCTTATAGACAGCCTTTCAGGCAGCCAATGCTATAGGCGGCCTCTTTTTGAACGCGTAGCTGCATCTAACTATAGCTACAGCCTCTGATTGCAAGAAAACAGCCAACAATATGCACAAAGCAGCCCCACTTTCTGCAAACCTGATCCAGGAAATTCTTGCAGCCAGAGGCAAAAGCGGGTACACGCCGTGGCTAGGCATTTAAAAACTAGGCTTAGAAGACGGACAAGGAAGAAGATTAATTAGCGTATGCGGACGTATCCACGAAGAATTGCGGGTGGAAATAGAAGGGACTCAGAGGGTGGGCCAGGAGCTGGAAGAGCAAATGAACAACCCTAAGTTCCTCTATTCATGTAGCTCTAATGGAGGATGTAGTTGCAGTGCGTCAGGAGTTTTGCCATAAAATAGAAGACATACACAAAATGCTCGAGCGACCACCAACCCCTGGCATACGCCGCGCAAACCATCGCCAGACCAGGCCAGATGTAGGATACGTGAAAAATGCTAGAAAAGCTGGAAGATATGATACAGATCCGTCTAGATGGAAACTGCCTTCTTGCCATGGCGGGCAAAAACAGGGAGGAAGACCTATAGCTTGTTTTGGCGCACTATGTAGAAATATAGCTCTACTTGCAAAAGCCGGCCAGGCGCAACCTATAGCCGTCGGAACGGCCACCGCCAGGATACACAGGGTGCGCAGGTCACAGCCTGCAGGCAATTTCAAGAACGACCAGAGTCTAGCCCTCAGACGTCTCTTTTGTAGCTGCACCTATAGGCCTTGCCTCATGCCCCAGCTCCCGTTAGGAATCCTTCACTCTAAATGCGGCCGTGGTAGTAGTATTAGTATTAGTAGTAGTAGTAGTAGTAGTAATAGCAGTAGTAATAGTAGTAGTAACAAGAGAGTTGTGCCTTTGCTTCTGCTAATTTTGTTGTTGTTGATAATGCTGATGTAGTAATTCTAAATACAGGAAATAAGGTTATCAAAACCTTAATACAGTGTTCTGTTGCAGTGACAGACGGCTTAAACGATGCAGGAAGCAGAAAGATCCGCCAGGACTGGAATCCAAAACACGTTCGTCTGAGACATAGAACTGACGTAAATTAGAATCCCTACGGCAAATGTTCAGACTTATCAGGCCATGCATATCCCCATTCAAAGTAACAATATCTCATTATAGTTCCATGAAAATTTATAAATGGAGCATTTTTTCCTCACCATTTTTACCAGCAACTTCTTTTGCCCACACAATTCCTCATTTTAAGGGAGCGAAGATTTTATTTGATTAGCTGAGGCTCCTTATTAATCATTTGATATTCTAATGAAAACGTACTGCTGACTTTGATATTAAAATGAAAACGTACTGCTGACTTTATCAATATGCAGCCGTAGAACAATCGTGTAAACTCTGATTGTGGGATGATAGGAAATGAAAAACAGAATCATGTTAAGTCTGTGTCGGAGACGTTTAAGACCCTTGGAAGTCAAAACTCTTTACATTTCCTGCCTCATAATAAGATCTGAGTGGGGTATATATATATATATATATATATATATATATATATATATATATATATATATATATATATATATATATTCTACTCAGATCTTATTATTATTATTATTATTATTATTATTACATAAAGGAATAATCGAACAAAAAGAAGTTGAACTACTATTACTGCCATTACTCGTATCATTCCACATCTCTGTTTCGATTCTGCCGATGTTACTATTACTACTACTACTACTACTACTAGCAATAGCTATGACAGAGGCAGCAACAACAAAGGTATCAACAACACAAGCATCATTAGCAGTGTGAATAGCATCTATCTTAATAGGATGGATACCACTTCTTAACTGATGGATCAGAGATTCTTATCGTCGTGGCATGATACGTTTTCAATATTTCCACAGTAATCTGTGTTTATAGAAGTTTATCGTCCCGTACAAATTTCTCGACCAAATTAAGATCGCATTGATAAGAATAGATTTATCGCAGTTAATTATCCGACGGTTGCATTGATGTAATCATTTCCCTTTCCGTACATTGCAATAATAAATATCTCAGAAAGCTTCGGGTTGAGTTGCGAAGTTACATACATTTAATGGAAAAGTTTTAGTGGAAGGCTGATGGTGATCAGACAGAATATATGTATCCCGAGAACGTGCATTCAGAGCGATTCCTGATCCAAATATCTACACAAATTGCTGTATAATTAAGTAGCTTAGAAGTCGGAAAATGGAGCACTTACTCATTCCTAATTTTCTCTCTTAAAGACAGATGGATAAGGGTTATTGTTTTGCTCAATTGCTTTTGTTCTTGGAAAGACTTGGAGGTCTTTCTTATTATTAACAAACCAAAACACCACTCTCAATTCAAAGACTGACAAGCTAGTCGTGATATTTACACGAAGAAAACAAGACTTTTTTGGACGAATTATCTATTAATTTAAAACAGATGAAACAAATATAATAGGTGCGTTTGATATTTAATATGAATCACTTTATTGGGAATGTCGATACTTTTACAAATCTTTACATGAACATACAACTTTGATTTTCTTTTCTATAATTCTTAATAACTACATTTTGAATTTTTATACAACATTTGAGTTATATCGAATATAATTATATAACGCTAATATTAATGCAATCCTGTCAGCCTACTTGCTTGGTAAG
This sequence comes from Megalonaias nervosa, assembly GCA_016617855.1. Taxonomy (NCBI): domain Eukaryota; kingdom Metazoa; phylum Mollusca; class Bivalvia; order Unionida; family Unionidae; genus Megalonaias; species Megalonaias nervosa. The sequence continues at coordinate 6,745 of JAECUM010016985.1, read as the reverse complement.
CTACTGCATGTTTTGTTACAGGTGACTGAGCCTGTATTAATGATAATGAACTACCCAGTCCACTGCCACAACCATCCACCTCTCTCTCTCTCTCTCTCTCTCTCTCTCTCTCTCTCTCTCTCTCGTAGCTAAACTCAATTCCCCGCAACTTTCATTACCTCACTTTTTTTCCCTTTCCTTCGAATGTAGCTCACGATTATGAATTCTGGTCCTATTACAGAAGTGTGAATCCTTGTCAAATGTCAGAAGTGTGAATCATTGTCATACGACAGAAGTGTAAATCCTAGGCTAATTCAAAAAGAGTTACTTTCTAACAAAATGACTTTTTAGAAAAAAAATTAGATCTTGGTTTATTTTTTTATTTCTTAGCAGAGTTCCTTCTAGAATGAAAAGGTTATTATTATGCAATAAATAATGCAGGGGTATTCGAAAAGTCCTGAATTATTTTAACATTTTTGTTTATTTGAATCTGTCAATAAATTTAATGGCGATCGATAGCCAAAGTAACGTTTCAAAAATGATCTGCCCTTGCAGCACGCAGGCCTGACTCCTGCAGATATATGCATGTGACGTAACGTGGGTAAATGACATTGACGTATAAATGTAGGCGAAAAAGAACAATTCTATTACTGAACAAATAGCGTATTGTAAAATCCCTGCGCTAGTGTAGTAGTCACAAACTGACAGCAAATACCGACCTGGATAAATTATGCAGATGCAATTCTTTGTTATATCTTATTATTTTCCGGATTGTTTTATCATTTGAAAAACAGCGCATATCCATGGAAGATGACCCAAGTTTTGAAAGACCGTTGTCAGCACTAGGTGAAGGGACAGTTGATGAAGAGGTTCGATGCACAGCGGAAGATATTTCTACTGTCGTAAGCATTAATTCGTCAGCTGCTTCTAATAGATTGCAGAACCCTTTGAAGATCAAAAGCTTTGTACACGATGGGTCCCGTATTTCTTGACGGTTGATCAAAAATAGACTCTAACTTTATGTTTACTGTAGAAAACAAAACACAAATATTTTAGCTGTGCAATAACATATAAGGATGACTAAGAGATTTACCTAACTGACTGAACTCACAACCATTTGAATCGCATTTAATTAGTTCTGATTCATTTTATGCTCTGTGTGTAAGTGTATGCATATTTTCTATAAAACATTTGGTACCGGCATCGAGATACTTGATGTTATATTTTCTTTCTTGTTACAGTTGGGGAGACAGTGCTAAGAAGCTTATGCTTTCTACTGAATCCCCCAAATCATATGTTTGTAATTGTATTTGACGAAGTTTCTCAAATAAATTGGTTTAAACTAAAAATAAAATAGACTCGGATTGAAATCGTCAAACAGGTGCTAGCCGAATAAGAAAAGAGTGACCAGAGATGTTGTAGCAAGTGATGAAACATAGATTTACTTTCTTTAACCCGACTCAGGAGAAAATAATAAAGTTTAGATTGGAGAAAAGGAGCATAATCCATGAATCAGTCGAAGTAGTCGGATTGTCAAGAGAATTTTATAAGCATTATTTTTAAATATAAATGGCCCGGTCGTCCTGGTACATGTGCCTGACTCAGTATGCCTCCAAATAAAAATTGTATAATCCGTGTGAGAAAATGTGTAAACATGCATTGTGGGAGAGTACATTGAGAGGATGCATTGACGTAATGTTTATTAATTACAAGCTTTGTTTTACAACGCACTAATATTCCAATTTGTTTTAACAAATCATTGTATATTCTCACTGTCTTGTAAATGGAAATGAACTATACATTTACGCTCATAAATACAGCATGGGTTTTGCGACGCTCTCGACTATTTTAATTGTTCAATCGATGTAACACTTACTGAGAGTGCCAATTTTATTTTCCGTGGGAATCTATTTGTGCTGAAAAAAACATGATCATTAAGACCTTTTGAAAAGTTTTAAAAAGAAACGAATCAATTGTCAAGATTCTAAATTTAGTGCTCACAGGATTTCGTGAAGGCGCACTATATTGTGTGACTATTTTCGTGAGCACATTACTTGATTATGCACAAGTTTTAAATTGCTTTGTTCTTTGGGCGTTTCATCATGAATGAACGCCATTCATCGATAATTATGGAGACCAAATTAGAAGCGAATTAGAAGTATTGCCCAACACTGATCCAAGATTACGTTTTAATTAACAAATAGTCCCAGTTCTGATCACAATTAGCACTTCAGAGCTGCATTACATTTGAGGTGTGGTAAAATGGTGGCACCTAATAGAATGCAACCAAAACTCTATCTATCTATCTATCTATCTATCTATCTATCTATCTATCTATCTATCTATCGTTTATATATAATCGCTCCCCCGTTTCCTTACCGAAATGCGCATCACACTACCATGATACGTGCGAAACATAACATATAATAAAGCAATTATAAAAATGAAATATTTCACTTTCCACAGATCTCTGAAGTGAGCAGCAGGCAAACTGACAATGCAAAACGCTTCCTGTAAATGCCCATACTCGATCTTCAGTGCTTCGATTAATTTGTTAATTTCGGTAACAAAAGCACTGGAATCCTTTCCTTGTTCTGAATAACGCTCGTACCCAGTATCCTGCGTGATAATATAAGATATAATATAGAAACCACGTAAACAGCAGCATTTCAATTGATAAAATATACTGTAGGGCTTATTTGATTCAATTATTTATTAGAAATGATCTCTTCTATTAGCAGTCACGGGCAATAGAAGGTAAGGCGTGTTTCGTATGATATGTATCTCGAAGATGGAAAGAGAGCATTAGGGGGTATTCCTTGCATAATGTATTCAAGATAATGGTGGACTACAACAGGTATCACTGCCTACCTTTCTTTTTTATAGGGCACAAATGGTCCAAGTTTGAGAGAAAGACATTTTAGACGTTTATTTGCATTCGCCCGAGAGAACATTATCAACTATATATAAATAAACGTTTAAGTTTGTTGCAGAAATTGATGGTGACAAATTTGATACATTAAATAAACTCGAATCTATCACTAATACACGATTCCAATAAATACAAGCGACAAACGCTAAAAAAAAAGAAAAAACATACATAGATCCCACATCCTTATCCGTGAATGCATATATACACGTATACACTCATCTGCTTAATAATAATAATAATAATAATAATAATAATAATAATAGCGTTTATTTGTAGTGCAACCACTGGCCCATGATACATATCCATACATAGTGCGATACAAATATGTGCTTGAGTATATAACAGAAAAAACTTCGTATGCATTGGAAACGTTATATACTCAAGCAATCAATTGTTATATACTGTTGCTATTTGTGTGAAATATGAATGTATATCACACAATATAGATTAAAGAGAACCCTAACGACTGCATAGAGCAAACAGGCGTTTTGTGATTTAGATCTAGTGTCTATGTTGCAAGATTTGAGTGTAAAACGGCTTCTTTAACCTTTAAGGTTTTTATAGTAAACATTGCTAAATTAATCATCAGATTTTTTTCTAGTATCGTTTTGTATAAAAGACCTAAATTTTTCTAAAGTTGGATTTTTAAACATATAGTTGGGTAAGTATTTCCTTCGTAATTCTCCATGTAGCGGACAAGCAGTAATAAAATGAAATTCATTTCGATATAAACATCATAAATTAGACACGATCTTTCTTCGTAACAAATATTTTCATATCTTCCTGTGTTACCTCTGACTGGTAAGATCAGCACTCTAAGTATGGTGATTATTTTACAAAAATCTCTATATCCTAACAATTCTAGATATCCTTGATAAGTGAATTATATTCTCAATGACCTATAGAAACGCAGCCTTTCCAATGACTTGCAGGTTTTGCCTAAAAATATTTTCATATCTCTGACTAACAATCTAAGAAATGTATTTGCATTGTTTATGCCAAGTCCATACGTAAATAAAAGCTTTTTAACATTGTTAGCCCAGCAATCACAGTCATCACCTCCACCCCCCACCCCACCCCCACCACCACCACTCTCCAATATTAGCTGTAAATTTTAGCATTGTTCAGAATACCTGTCTTCTGCCATTTTATAATTCTATGCAAACATATCAAAATACGATTATATCTTATACTCTGCATACTAATTCTTCCTAATTCATTCCATACGGATGCATTTGGAGTAGACATTTTAGACGTACGAAGAATATAACAAAATCACATATTAACTTTTTCAATATCATCGGATTCATAAAACCCAGAACCTCAGCCCCATAGTTAAGAATGGGAGTTACCTCGATTCAAACAGACGAAGCAATCCAGTTACGGGTAATTTGCCAAATTTTGAAAGACATTGCATCAATACATGCATGGCCTTCAGCTCCTGCAAGAATGGAGTTTTCTGGCACATATTTCAAGATTTGTTTTGAAGAAAATATACATCCTAGACATTCGTAATATAATTCAATCTTAACCCATGTAGGGACATAGTACCACTTTTTGTAACTTTTCCTTTCTCTTGGCGGTTTTCAGACACACAATAAAACACTAAATTCTCTCAACGGGAATACATACATACATACATACATACATACATACATACATACAACATTTTGTAGATAATTTCGCAGTACATTCTGTCGTGCTCAGAGTGACACGTAGTCATTAAAACTGACGTATGGGCTAGGCTCGCAATAACATGGTAGCTTGTAATAGTTAACCTCTCTTGTTTGGACGCATAAGTGAATTTTAATTAGAACCCGTTCGATAACGGTGAGACAGACATGTGAACGTAAGGTTATATAGCGGAAAATGACAAAACTAAGATAAAAACCAGAGCCGAAATTGTGGGAAATCTTCGGCCATCTGAAACAGAAGTCATAAAATAAATATTTTCCCGAATAGTTATTAATAAAGGCAATCTACAGAGAATTATTTTGACTTCGATGGGAGTGTTAAAAATTGTGGCGGCTAGAGAAAAAGATAATCCTAATTGGCTAAGCTAAACATGGAGTGGCGTGTTCCCAGACGAAATTTCATGGTTTAAGTATCATACATCGAAGTTTTAGGCAGTCCAAGTTTGTTGGCCGAAGCAAGCACTTATTGACTCCGGGGGAGTAGGAAGTGTTCTCGTGTTATTAATTGTCCAAGGGACGGGGGGTGGGGGTGGGGTGGTCTGGAAATTTGAGAGACCCGAAACCAGAGAATTCTCTGATGATAAGCGAGCTAGGGCTCTGGAAGCACAAAGGTATGGTCTCAATCACATGCAATATGTATTGATGTCAGTTTGTGATGTTTTTATTGAATTCATTCATTTTAAATTCATACTTCAAGTTTACCTTGAGTTTAGGAAATCATGCATTGTGGTCTTAAATATAATATGAGTCATGTATCGTAAGAATGTCATACAATATTTCATTGATATGAATGTGTTCAGATTTAGTGGTTTTGTATGTAATAGCAACTATGAGTCGTAGGAATCTCATGCATTACTCTGATACGAGTTGTGAGAAATAATTTAACTGTCTTAAATGATGTATCATGTATGCTAAGAATTTATTTTTATATGTCTGAATATGTATGTCATTGAATAGCTAATTTGCAAGGAAAGTAGTTAGGAAAAGGAGTGAAGTTCATTCATTCGTTTGTATAATTAAGTTGTGAATTATTTCAACCAAGAATTGATGGTGTTAGCATTAGTAATGTGTCTCGACTGACATAGCCAGCTAGCAAGTTACAGACCACAGCGGGGTGTAATGGTTTATTTGAGGTCTAACTACGTCATAGTTCCACTGGGAATGCGAGTTAACGTTAGAAAATACATCAATTCACGTTAATAAGCTGTTTGTGTATCAGTTCAGGTTGCGAACTGACCATGGATTACTTCTGCTGAATTTCAGTAAGACAGTATCTGACGTAAAAAAGAGTGGTCATATTGTTCGATCCCAGAAGTGGAAACATGACACGTATTTGGTTGGGTATTATATTTTATTTGAAGGAAATATAGCTCCATACCTGTATTGCACAGTGGAAAAGAGCGTAGTCTACAAGCAAGACGGCTGATGACCCGAAAAGGCTAGAGGAAGAGAGAGAGAAGGAAAGAAATATGGCAAGAAATATTAGACTCTTGATTCCCCCTCCCCCAGGCCAACAACTCGGTATTATGCCCTTCATCCCATTTGAGAGGCCAATAACTCGGTATTATACCCTTCATCCCACTCTGAGGCCAATAACTCGGTATTATGTCCTACATCCCATCTCAGAGGCCAACCACTTGGTAATATACCCCGCAACCAATCTCTGAGGCTAACAGCTCGATTGAGTGTGACATACTTCAGCAAAACAAGCACGCAAGCCAAATGGATTTAAAAATAAATAATTACCTGTAATGACTTTTCAATATTGATATTTCTTTACATAATCACAGCCAGAATTTCCTTAGCGTAACTTTCATTAGCTGTTTGACTAATTAATAGTGTAGAAATGATAACACGTGTTTAAAACAAAACAAAAGTACTGACTGAAAGAATCGGATCTTTTGTGAATTGTTCAAGGATGAATATATATCAACTAGATCTTAGAACTGGGATTTTTAAAAAAAAACAACACAAACGCCGATAATTCTGTGCAACTAGTTTCGCACTTGATACATGTTTCTTCAGGCACAAAATGTTTTAAAAGAAACGGATGAAGTCTTTATATTTTAAAATAACAATTACGTCATTACGTAACGTCATAAATGATATGCATCATCATAACAATTATATATATATATAT
>JAECUM010016984.1:0-56769 GCA_016617855.1 Megalonaias nervosa | reverse complement strand
CGTTTATTTTACAGCTTTCTCGGTTATTATATTGCGTGGAATACTTTTTCATTGCACAATATTGGAATCTCCACAGAAAGAATGCAGCAGTAGTATTTCGTCGTATCGGATCTTCAGACGCGTGTGTACATACTGTGGGTCAGAATGCATCGGGCATAACACTGACAAAGACTGAAATTTATACCTTTAAGATTCATTAGTCTTACGCAAAGATTAATGGGATAAACCTTGGTCGTAATCTCACGAAGGAAACGCCCGAGTGATTCGAATGATACTTAACAACATCGTTATAACTCTTCAAAGTATGATGGCGATTCGCAAATAGAGTTAGGAAGTGAAATTACACTGTAAGTGGACATGTTTTGTGCAGATATTCACAACGGAACTTACCCATTCAGCTCAAAAATGGAAAAACTACACTTAATAGTGTCAAAGGAATTAAATTTGGTTAAAAACACAATGACTAATTTGGACCAACATTGGTAACGGAAGACAGACCCGTAAGAAGAAAGTGCCAATCAGAAACACCCAAAATTACTGTATATTAATCATGTACAGTTATATAACGTATAGAGATGTGATATTACAATACTAGTACTTTTTGTGCCTGGCGACCCTGCAAGTCCAATATATCCTCATGTATGTATTAAAATGTATCCAATATTGTTGACCATTAATATAGATATGATAAATATTGAGAGTGAGCATTTAATGCTGAGACTTCTCAGAATTATTTTAACATGAACCACACATTATTTATCTTTTATGACAACCAGAATTTATCACAACTGTCAATCTGTGCTTTTCTAACGATAATTTCTGCATAAAAAAATGTGCAAAGAAAGCATCAGTAAGGACGAAAGCTAGTGCTGTTCCAAAGCAGGACCGAACTATCGAACCACTGGCACAACACGATCAATTGATTCCTTCCACCCTTCCACCTTCTTTTCATCAGCATTAGGAGCTTGGTCACTGATTGCACATTTAAAATGTAACTCGTTTAGATATTTCACCTTATCTACAAATTCCATCTTTGTGGGTATACCTTTTGTCCAGCAAATCTTTAAATGGGTGGTTGGACCGTTACAAGACTATGCATCATAATAGGAGACTGTCTCCTGTATTTACGCAAGCGGATTGTGCTCTTCATTGCTACCACACGGGTGGCAGATATATATGTTATACTAAGTGCCCTTTCCACAAGAACGGCACGAATAAGGGAGAACGACTCCCTTTGGGGTATCCTCTGAAGATGAATCCTGCAGTAAGTTCAGACACAAGAACATTTTTGTCTTCTGAAACATATTTTTTATTTTAAACAATGCAATTGGGATTGGCTACACAGTTCTTACAACTTATTATTGCCTTTATCGTACAAAAATACTTTGTGATACAACATGTTTAAAGTTTTTGATAACAAACAGTTTCTCCGACAAACAATCCTTGACACTTGATAACGCACTTCATCTTTACTTTTGGCATATGCGAGGTCGGACGGTATATTTTGAAATTTGTTTGCTGTAGACAGAGGGAACTCCATTTTCTTACACCACTAAACCTTGAAAAGCCAGCGAGGGTTAGCCATTCCTGGCGGTTTTCCGTTTGTTTTTGTGTTAAAATTTATTGGAGCACCCATCCAGGCGCGGTGGAAATATATGAGAAAGACTTCAAACCTATCACTCAGCTTATGTCTGTTTTGTTGTGTATTTTATTTTGTTTCGTTCTCTTATTGATTTATAAATTACTGTTCGAGTTACCTCCCTTAAATTGTCCGTTGCTATTCAATTTCGCATCCCGAAAACTTAATAGCTGAAAACTACATGTTTGCCCACCCAACCCAGCACCCCCGCGAAATTAATTTTGCGGGCGCCCCTGCTCTCGCCCTCTTCTCCTCGCCCATGATCTCTCCAATTCGCTCTCTTTAGCTGACCCCTTAATCTCCCCAGTTCAGACTCTGATATATCCATCTTGCCTTTTGTGCCCTATAATCGTTACGTAGTTCATGATCTTTCCATTTCCATTTTGCCGACATACGTGCCAAAGCTCGATCTAAAATACGGCAGTCCGTGATGTTCCACTCCTTCCGATTACTGCCGCTTTGGGTAGCCGAATGGGGTAAGTCTCTGGCCTTTACAGCTCACTGACACGTCTCACCTATATATATATATATATATATATATATATATATATATATATATATATATATATATATATATATATATAAGTTAAAGTCTCGGTTCGACCAACGTGTATATGTGAGAAAACTTACCAGTAGCTTCGCATGGGTTTACAGTTTTCTCTGGGTCTTTCCAGATCCTTTCAACAAATATACTGGTTGTCATGCATGTGCTGAAAAATGGCGTTATACTCCACAAGACCAATACCATACTGTCACCCGATCTCGATTATCTTATTCACACAAATGTTTTAGTGTATCAGTAGCACCGTAAAATGGGGGTTCTGGACCTCTTTTATCACTACGTGATAAAGAGTGGTCTTGAGAGAGCCGCCATGGATCCATACTACTGTGAATGCCATCGATGGAGTAACGTTTATCATCAATGTGGCATAGACCTTTTTGTGAATGAGCGTTGTAGATATTTGATGCTGTTGTGATCGGAAAGTTCTCATGGAGTAGTAATGCATGTGTCGGTGTAGTACTTGTGTGTAATATTGGTGGGTGGCTATTTTGGCGGTGACGTTTTTTAACTCCTTTGGCTTTTTTCATGACGGTGCCATCGTCGAGGGTAATGTGGTACATTTTGGGTCAAAGTCCGATGAGTTCCTTGATGGGTGTGTCGTGAGTTTCATCTTTGAACTTTTCTAGCACTTTTTTTATTGTAGTCGCAGTGGAAGGGGCTATCTTGTGGATAATCGCTGAGATCGAAGAGTTTTCGGTGTTGATACATGTCCACGTAGACGCCGTCGGTGTAAATCTCGTACAGAGTGAGTCGGTATCGGTCATGAGCAGCGTGACCTTGTCTCCGTACTTGTTGTCTGATGAAGTCTTAGTGAAACTCGAGCATGAGCATTTTGGAGAGATCAAGAACCGCTGCACCAACGTAGAGATGGGTTTTTCTGGATTCGATCGCGACGAGTTCTTCGTCAAAGATTTTTATGCGGAAGAAGTCATCGCTGGCTACGAGATTGTCTCTTCGTCGTGGATTATTGACGATTTCGATTTTCTTGTGATGTCAAATGTTTTACATGGTTTTTCCGAAGAAGCTATTGTTTATGGGTTTGAAGAAGCCTTTGTCGCATGGCGCGGTGGCTCTGCTTCGTTGTGTCGTGTTGAAGTCGATGTAGGGTTCATCCACGGTGACTGACGCAACTTGAGAGTACAATGAACTTTGTAAAGAAGGAGTCCGTGCTGGAAAGCTTGTTCGATCAGTCAATGGTGTAATTTGTATTTGGCTTTATGGGTGAGATTGAGTATCAACTTTTTCATCTTGGCGTCTCCGAGTTCGAACTTGCTCTTCTGCTGTAGTTGTTGTGGAGGCAGCATCGAGTGGGTGACAAGAACTTGATTAGCGCAGAAGGGATAATCCTCGTGGGTGTCGTGGAGATGTGGCGGATATCCAAGATCGGCTTTGAGGAAATATCCCCAGTCGTCGAGGTATCCCGCTTGTCTTTCTTTGACGAACCATTCTCCTGTGATCCAGTGAAAATCTCCCACAGGAAGGGGTTGTGACATTGACCAACCATAGAGGTTGTATGTGACGAGGTAAAATATGTACACGGGAGGTTTTGTGCAGTCGTAGTATTTCATGCACTTGCGGTTGGCGACGGCATGTGTTTTTTGCTAATGATGGATTTTTTCGCCTCGCATCATCTGCTCGGTAGACATGAACATGTCTGGATCGGTGAAGAGTTCTAAGGTTACTCCGGATTGCTTGAAGAGGGCGTCCCAGAAGAGTCCTGGCGAGGAGAAATACCAGAGCGATCGAGTTGATAATGAAGTTGTCGAATACATCCGAGAGATACATTGTGATTATCTCCGAGCGTTTTACATCCGAATTCATTTCATATCTTGCACGCGTAGTGGCATTCATCGTCGGTAATCCCTGACAGGTGCAGATGGGAATTAAAGGCATATTGAGGTGGCAGCGAGGTTTCATAGAATCTCGACCATGTATCGATGTATTCATAGAGATAAACTCCTTTTTGTTGGAGTAAATCTCCTTTGTCAACAAATTCCTTCTCCAGATGGGTAAACTTAGGACAGTTTTCAGCGAGTTCTTTTAGCGACGCCGACATGAACTGGAACGAATTGATGAATCGGAAAGGTCCAATCGAGAACGACATGAACTTTTCAAAATTGTTGCGGATGCGTTCAGCCACAAGCTGCTCAAAGAACCATGGAACGCAATCCTTACCGCGATGCTGACGATACGGTAAGGACAAATGTTCATCGACGAAACAGCAGATTTTATAACCGATTGTGCATGGTGCGTGTTTTTGTTCCACTTGGCTAAAGGAGTGATCGATGTCAGGCGAGGGTCCTTGTACTTTTTCCAGGATCTCCTCCGAGTCAAAGACGATATGAAACGTCTGTGCATATTTTTTTCTAATGGTGTACGAACTGCAGTGTTCCCTCGCTTGACATCTGAACGGTTTGCAGTTATTGGCAGCATTCCGATGTGACGTGATCGTGTAGTCGCTGTGGCTGAGGGAAGCATTGTAAGCAGCGATAACAAAATTATCCATGAGTTTTATGTTGCTTGTACTGAGATCGACATAACAGACTGAAGACTTTCATGTACACGAAATGGTGCTGGTAATACTTAAACCGATAATAGATCACGAACTATTTATCACCCGCCTTTTTGTCATCGAGCCCAAACAAATTGATGGAGAGTCCATGGTTGAGTGCCTCCAGTTTAGGCACATCTTTGCTGCTGTAAAGGTGATTCCGGTGGTTTTGATGGTATCAAAATACGGCTTGTAGTGGGAGACGCGATCGACTTGGTCTTCAGCGGAAAGGATCGCCTAGACGAGACAGTAGTCATCGTTGTTTTGGACGTTGATAGACGCTTTGGTCGCGATGATTTACTTGGGAAGAGGTGCGTACTTACTTCCACGCAACGGTGTCAATTTGAAGTTTGAAACGAGAAAGAATTGGATCCGGTGAAGACCTACACCGATCCTGACTCTTGATAATCGTCGATACGACGTTGGATAAATTACCAGGCGACGTAGAAAATATGACTGAAATCGTCACTGCGATACATGATCAACGATTTGGATTTCATCCACGCATCGATGCTCTTTTGCTGCCGCACAGAATGAACGTTGAGAGCAACTCCAAGTTTTGATGGCCGTGTGTGTGCGTAGTTCTGCATCCACGGTAGGTTTTAGAATGATTTGCAGGAGTTTTTCATCGACTCCACGCTAAAGTACGTGTGGATGATCGTGAATAAATCCTTTGTCTCCGCCTCCTTATGCTTTTTCAGTGCGTCTAAGGGGTGGAAGTGTGGTCGGCAACTGAGTCGCTGTTGATGACTTCAGAGTGATATGACCGCGTTTCTGTTGAAGGGCTTGTAGATTGATTTTGGGTAGTTTTTTTTTCTTCTCTATGTCAGCTCGTCGTGATCAGCTCATAATCTCATGCTGATGTGGAAGGTGTTTGGTAGGTTGAGCGGTTTTTCCCGTGAGCGCCTTGTACTTGTCTCGCAGTTGCTTCATGTACTATTGTGTTGTGATGATGTCTCGTCTAAGCAAGAGTTTTGTACTCATTCATGAGCTTAGGACGGAACACACCCCTCGGCAACGCCTCGATGTGTCTTCTGATTTGTTCGATTAACTCATGTAGAGCGGCATTCGATCTTGGATAGGGCACGTGGACACCAGGCAACCATCGAGCAAGGCTCGCAAGACGACGAGCAATATCATGTCGTAGGATAAAATATTTCCCTGGAACTGCCAATACTTTACGTGAAATGTAATGCTACCAGGCAAGACTTTAGTCTGTCCTTGCGATGATTATATATATCGTACATCTATTGCTTGTTATTTTTGTCTCTTTAGACTGACTAATTTTAATCTCGTGTATGTATATAGCAAAATGCCTCTGTGTGGAACCAATCGGTGTGCGTGGTTACATCAGGGCAGCACGGAAAAGAGCAACAAGGCATGCTTGAGAGAGCATTGCGAGCAGCACAATGCTCTCATCGCGAAGGAAAGTCCAGGACTCAAACCTTGCCTGAGTTCTCAGAAGGGTGTTCGAGGTCAGCTCCAAATGTGTCAGCGCTGTGGGGGTCGAAACATCAACGATTAAGTATTACTACGCAAAATTGAGAACTACCCAGCGACTCAAAAAAACATATAGCGGTGCTAACACGGAGAGAAAGGTGTTTAGCATATGCACCAAGATAAGACCCATGGTAAGATTTAGCACCATCGGTTACTCCATCATTCATTTTTATATCCCGGGAATCAGGGCCACGACATATCGTCATCGTTTTGTGTTTAAGGCTCGTCGTGGAGTCGTTCATTTGGGTTCTCCGTCATTCATCTTAACGGAGATAAGTCTGATAACAAGCTGGAGAACTTTGAGATATAACCTGACGGATAGCAACAAAAAATATTTTTAGTGTGGAAAAACTGTGTTTTTCTTTACTGATAAAAAAAGTTATGTCATCTACACATCAGTGGATCTGTGTAACAGCTTGAGGAGCTCTTCTCGGTGCATGCGAGAGATGCAGTGCTTGAAAATGAGTTCTTTATCGTAGACGATGTTGAGCATTCCAGTATCGTAGAGCTTTTATTGTTGTGCCGCTGTGAGTAGCACGAGGTCGTTTCCTATCGCAACCACTTTTTGGTGATCGCGAGAGTCACTTTCATGTCTATGTTGAGATGGAAAGCATTCACAATGGCATCCTCGAGATCTTTCCGAATTTCCATGATGACATACGTAATATATCGAGTCTGATTGAAAACTGTGTTTCTGACTGGTTTAATATCTCTGTGGTCCACTGGGTGGTCTGCTTCATTAACTGCAACCGTGTTATTCTATACTTTTGACTAAGACAATTGTAAGATCTTTTAAAGGGTTTTTTTACTCATACATCGCATGCAGTGTTGCCTGATCAGGTTCTCGTAGTAAAAGATCTTCACGACGGTTTTTCAGGATAACTCCGCACGCTGCTCTCGTGTGAGTAACACCTGTTTGCGTGCTGCTCACTGTGTTTTTGTCAGCGTCAGTTCAAGCATCACAGGGACGGTATTTCGTAACACCGTCGCGATGGCTTCATGGAGCGCTTCTGGATGATGCAAGATCACGTCGGTGACAAAGACCTCGTCGTCTACCTCATAGTTGCCGCCAGTCATTTTGGTAAGATATATGAGCAGATGACATTTTTTAGGCCTCATATTTTTTGTCAAGTATTTTTCGAATCGGCTCAGTTGCGCGAACCCACACTAGTTGCCCACCAGGTCCACAGTGAGGTCGTAGACGGTCCTCATATCGTGAATGAGCCATGGCATGTCGAAGGGAGCTCCTCGCAGATACGATCTGTTTTTATTAAGCATTTTCTGATAGGACAACATAACCTGCGTGGTGATATTTTCTTTTTGTCTAGCTAGTCCAGCTCCGGACATAAGCAGCATCATCGGGTTGGCCATCGCGCCAGTGGACACTACACCGGTGGCAGTCACGGCGAGAGGTACCACCGAGATAAATCTCACTATGCGTTCGTAACGTCGGTACGCATGCTTGTACAAGTAGACACTTCAGTGGCAATAGCGGTAATACATTTCTAGCTCACAACGCTGCTCCGCCGACAAATTCTCGTCGATGTGGTTGAAGTCGATGATGGACTTCATCGTATTATGCTTATGCAACTTAGTTTCCAGCGTCGACTAAATTTTTGATCAGCGTTTCAAGCTGTGGCAGGTAATCTTTGAGGAATGTGATATGCGTTTGATCCACTTTGATGGTTCTATCGTCGAAGACGTTGGTGAGGCTACAGTTAATCGGTATCCTAAACGACAGATTCCCTTTTATCTCGGTCATCTGGTTTAATTTCAGAAGATCCACTAACATGTCATGAGCCGCTTGCAGGTTAATATGCTCTAAGTATTAATAAGAATTTGTTACCACTGCTACACGAAAAATTTTAGTGTATTGATCAACAAGGTCATATCTGTAAAGGTGGTTAAAAGCATTAGCTATGTTCTCCAAGTTTCTATTTACTTGTCCATAAGCTAATATTTCTCGAGCAAGACCCGCCACATCCAGGTGAGATTCATACTTGGAAGTGTTTATTTTATTAAGCATATCCTGAGAGGCCAGTGGAGGATGAGCAAAATGTCCCTTGACTATGGAGTTACCATCCTCAAGAAGATTGGCCAACTTCCACACCAGTTCGTCCCATTTAAAACTCTCCAGGTATTGGTACGCTGGCGCGGCCAGATGTGGATCCACCTTTACATGGCCTTAGGAAGTTTCAGCTTGGGAGCACGCCCTGGAGATACCTCATCGTCGGTGAGACTGTCACCAGTGTCGAAGACCACGAAACCGTTTTCGTGAGACTACCTTGTGCATGCTCTCGTGATCTTTTCGGTGTGTGTCGTCGTCTTCCTTTCATCCAAAGCGTCGTCGTTTCACGTATGCGGTTTTCTCGATCGCGTCCACGAGGCTCGGATGCAATTCGCGAATGATGTCGTGGACGATGTTCTCGATAGTTTTGACCAGCCGCGATGACTCCTGTAGGTGCAAAATTTAAAGACGGCAAAATACTTATAGATGGCGTCTCTGAGATGCTGTTGTCACACGACTCCGACGGAAATACGAGACAGCCTGACCTCATCGTGTTTCCATCGTTCATGAGCCTCTTTCAGTTCTGTTAAACCTGATAAACAGTAGTTTGAAACTTTGTATCTTTTGGTGACCTAGATTTCGGAGCCAGTTTCTGCTCTATTGTAAACAACTTTTTAAAAAATATTTTTGTTATTGAATCTTATAGTAAGATTCGTTCAGTACAATCGAATTCGTCCATGGCGGACGTGACAGCTGGCATATAATGTTACTACGTCGCTTGAATGAAGTGATCACGTGACCTATCAGGTGATCCGTAATTGCGTTGTAGTTAGGGTTAAAAAGGATATTTCACAGTGTATTTTAGTCAGTCGTAATTCATACCTTCGGGCTCAAAGGTTATTTTGTTGCTGCCAGTTTGAGTTGAATTTTTTATTTAAAATAATTTAAATTCCCTGGAAATATCTAGTGCTCATTAGAATTCTTAGACAAAGGCATTTATTGGAAATTATTTGGAATTCTAAAACCGGAATATTAATTTTAGTGATTCAACAAGGAACGGTTGACCCGACAACACAAAACAGGTTATAGAAGGCGTCATCGCCTTCCATCTTGGAACATCATCGGGATTCGAACTTTGATTCAGTTAGAACGTTTTAGAGATAGGACTTATATATTTAGTTATTGGATTAATTTTGGATTAAGTTCACAAACTGTAAGTCCTTTTTTATATTTTTACCTTGTTTTCTAAGGAAATAAATTATTTTGTTAAATTTTACAACGCTTGTTGGTTTCACTCTTTTTTTTGTTACTTTTGTACGAGCCTAGAACGTAACACGTCAACGCTAGCAACAGTCAGTTTTCGTACTGGACGGCAGCACCGTCGGGAGGCGATCCACGAAAGACGATCACGATTGCCGCAGTTGGATACAACATCACAGACATCGCCATGGAAATTTCACGACTGATCACCGGCAAAGGAGACACCTCCGCGAACATCAAAATCGAACCTAATTATTGCACGCTGCGCATTAGAATCACCCTCGCGGAAGGATACGTGGTGGAATTTAACATCACCCACTCGATCAGATCCAAACTGGGTTTTAACGCGGACATAACGTGGACGGCAATTAAGTGCACGGAGAGATCTCCCCATAAATATCATAGATGTGAACCTCCGACTCATCAACTGCTCGATGGCTCAAGGATCACTGTCCTCGGTCGACTCGACCTCTAACGTGATTTATCCCACGGCGATTGACATTGCCCCGGGATCGCTCATGCAGATTCGTCCTAATCCCTTCATTTATTATCCCATCCTGAACACGTGGCTCACCGATCAGTCCGGAAACGCAACGGTAAAAACCACGAAATAATCACGTATTATCTACACGTGAGACACGGTGCGTCTTAACGTAAGACGTCGTAGACGCAAGGTCGTATGACGCAAAGTCTGATAGCGTCGCAAGACGTAAGCGTGGAGATGCAGAGTCTAATAGCGTAAGGAGGCATCGCCAAAAATATTGTTCACAGATAAAATAAGCAGCCATGAGACGATCACGTGTACAACGGTGTAAAATCGTCGGTGGATTATTATCCACGCAGTTTTCTTCGGTGCGAACAGCTCTTTCAGGCATTGCCGCCGAAGCAGCTCCAATTGTCCTCAAGGCGACAGAAGCGGAAGCCACCGGAGCAGCCTATGTCGCTGGAACGGCTGTGGGACAAAAAAAGGCAGCAAAATCATGCCGGTGACACAATCAGAGAAAACTTCTGCAACTAACTTGTCGTCCGTGACTGCACAGTCACTGGCAACATCAGCAACTCCGTTGCCACCATCGTAGGAAATGTCAGCGCAACGCAGCTGCAGGAAATGCATTTTCCCAATCTCTCCAAACAAGCTAAACAGGTCTTCAGAAAACCTCAGCGGTACTCAGCGCAAGATCACAAAGAATTTTACAGGATCTGGAGAAAAAGGTTGGCGGTCCCTCTCTTGGTGCCATCATGTCTGGTTATAGATTATAAAGATTGTGGTAAAAAAATAATAGAATGCCTTTTGATAACAGTGTACTCTTGACCGACACGGTGTTATTTTGTAACGGTGTTATTTTATAACATAATAACTGCGTTATGATATAACGTGCGTCGTGTATTCGAGACTCACCCCCGATTACCTTCGGCTGAACGATGACATCCCAGTGGATGATTCCACAACCGAGTACGAGTAGGTCGAATACCAGGACACGCACATCACCAATCTCAACGCAATCACACATCGAAAAAATAGAGACTCGTGACAAAGTTGTGTACTTGCTTTCCCATGAAACCTTTCTGGAAGTCCGAGGAAAAAATACAAACTACGGGGAGAGGAAACTATCTGACAGCAGCAGAAGTCACGTTGCAAAGTAACAGATGGTCGTTATGCAAGTCAGCACAATTAAAACTGAACATTCATACCGTGGAAGAAATCAATGGATACTTATCCCAAGCCACCACGATCCTGAATCTGATTATGTTCAGCGATGACTACATGCGAACGTGTGCCACCAACATCTGGTAGTTGAGACATATAGCGACGGGAGAGGCGGTGAGTTCTGAATTTGCTGCCAACGCGGATATACTTCCCGTGGTGGCTGTGGGGGGATGCTGCTAATTTGACTGGAGCCAATTTCCTCGTCAATTTTAATTTGCACGTAATGCCGCCTACAACGTGGGATTCATCGCTCGATGCGCTCTCAACGATACCAGCCAAGAGATCTGCATGCTGCTTCCTCTGAGCAGCATCTTTGGCGTGTGTCGAGATATCCGAAGGTTGTCAAGAGGGGTCAATCACACGCTGTTGCTGAAAAGAGATTCCGGCAAACAATGCACGCATAAAACAGCAGCGACAGATAATGGACAATTCGCCATGACGTGGCTGTCGTTGTGGATGCCCAAACTCACTCACTCGACGGCTCACATGCTCGAACTGGAATCGACGTTACCCAGGTTCACTAAGAAACTGTACTTCAAACAGCATCGTATTTACATTCAACAGTTTTTCCGCGGCTCAGAAAACGACCTCGTGGATTGTTGCCACCAATCCAGGCAGCAATCTTCCCAGACACGGGTTCATAACGTTTCAGTTAGCAGCACAGCGCGTCGATCAAACTGGAAATAAGCACGTGTTTAAACATCTCAATATGTCTCATATTCACGTCCACATCAACTCAAGGCAATATTCAGCGAGAACTCGAGGATAATTTCGACGTCGGTACCCGAAATTATTCTCGCGCCTACATGATCCTAATGGAGGCAATGCCAAAGTATCAAGACGTCGACACGGGCATGCAGATCTCGCTGGACGATTTCGCAAACTTGTATCCCATCTTACATTTCAATGTCTCCAAACATTCCGAACGATTCAAAGAAAAGTATTGTTGTGGCAGCCACTCATAAAAGACCTGTATCGATCAGGCTTAAGACGTCGGAGCTCTCAGAACCAGAGAGACTCATGTTGACGCATCGCCAAGCTACATCAATCGCTAAACATAAGGCTGTACGGGCGAGGAATCGTTCGTAACTTGTCGACGTCGCGGTTGTCCAAACAAGGAGGATTCCTCGGACCTCTGTTACCAGGGATAGCGGAAACGTTACTGTCAGGATTGCTCGGTATCGGAAAAAGACTCCAGCTTCCTGGAACCACCAGCGGTAGGGGAGTTGCTCGAAGAGGCATGAGAAAAAAAGGTTTTAACGCGTGAAACAACCTTGTCTAATCTCGACATCGAACACACCTTATGACCCAGACTTGGAAATTTAGAGGTATCTTTTCTTTGAATTAACTTCCTGAACACATCACACCCGTCGAGAGCTGTGTGATTAACCTGCAAAACTATTACGAAGGACATGGCACTAAAAGAGCCGTGTACAACTCGTTATAGCTTCAAGACGTTAACGATAGCAAGTGTGAATAGTACTGCATCGATTACATCCAGCGCAGGTACGGCGGTCAATCCCCAGTTGAGACTATTTTATCACTGGAGAATACACAGTATTTTTTATAACACTCTAACATATTACAGCCAACATGAATTCGTAGTGCCTTAAGTGCAAGACCAAAACTTAGAGCATTTACCCTGTCGAGGTGGTCACCAAAAATAATCGCCTCATGATCAAATTGAGGTGTGCCGTATGTGGTTGGAAAAAATCACATATAGTCACCGGTAAAGTGCGGAAACATCGTTTCTTGCCACAGAAGTTGCTCAGCAACATGAGACCACTCCAATGTAATGTCATGGCTCTTTATTAAAAATGTATCATTGTTGGCACTGCGATCTCGACACTAGCTGCTGAGACCTTCGCGAGGAAAGAAATATGTGTGTGGAGACTGCACATGTTGCGGACAACGACATATTCTCGGTGCGCTGTGGAGGTCCATACACTGATCGAAAAACTTCCTAGACCCCGTGGTGGATGGATGTTACCAGGACATAAATACTCCGGACCGTGGAATCCCTTAGAACAAACAACTGGATGAAAACGATCAGCCGCTACCTGGTCAAGAGCCCTACAACGGCGTCGATGCCATCGCGATGCAACACCATCTATATTACCGAGATCATCCCGACGATAAAGCGGGACGCGATCGAGTCATGCTGAGGGACTTAAAAACACTCCAACCTAAACATTTCAGAGACCGTGTCGACTGATCTCTTGTGTGTGGTATCATAGGCACTAAACATAAGTTGGAAATAGGCGTGCCAGGTAAAATGAAAACGTCAGCAGAAGATCATTCGGAACCGGCAATGGAACTAAAAGTTCTCGCAGAAGAACTGCATATACCAGCACGCAAGCATTTTCGTCGACCCAGAGTCATCGCAGTCACCGCAGACGATATATGGTCGGCAGATCTCGACGACATGAGAGATTACAACGCGTACAACGATCATTTCAACTATCTCACGACGGTCATCGATGGATTCAGCAAATACGCATGGGTAATTCCTCTGAAAAAGAAAAAAGGACATTCTATCGTTGAAATGTTGGATAGCATTGTTGGTGCACGAAAGCCAATAAATTATGGGCAGATCACGGTAGTGAATATTATAACAAGACCGTCTCAGTTTGGCTTTAAAAAATAACATTAACCTAAACAGCACACAAAACGCCATCAGAGCGGTCTTCGTCGACAGATTTAACAGAGCTCTCAAACATCGCATGTTGAAAAGATTCACCAGCGATAACACCCACCGATACTTAGATATTTTGCTAGACATCGTTGACCAATACAATCACACATGGCACCGCGGCATTAAAATGACACCCACGGAATACTCTTTAATAAACCCACAGGGTATTCACGAAACAAAATATCAGGTCACAGACGCCTTATTTTTTGATTCATATTCAAAGGAGGCTACCACGTCAAAATCAGCAGACAAAAAACTACATTCGAAAAGGGATACACCTCTAACTGGACCGAAGAAGTCTTCGTTGTCGATACCGTTCAGAAAACCATTCCAGTCAAGTACACTTTCAACGATTCCTCGGGAGAACCAATCCAAGGTTCTTTTTACGAGCAGGAATTACAACAAACCAAGTAAAACCTCCTCAGAGTCGAAAAAGTCATAGCCAACAAAGGAACGCTCGTCGAGTGGTTTGGTTATCCTGAACAATTCAACTCGTGGATTCCAACGGCATCTTTGACTAGTGTGCATCAGACAATGCCTCCTAAATATTCTTGTCATACTCCTCACCTATGCTCTTTCCAGATACCGTCTTACATTTCGCCGCATGCTCGTAGAGACCCATCCTCTCAAATATGCGCTTGAACACATACTCAGATTTTTTGAATTTCACATGACCCTCCAACTGGACTCGAGTCACCCTATTCAGCAACCGATGAAAATGATCTCGCTGCGACGATGACAGATGAAAACGCTTCAGTTTATTCTTTATGTAGTATTGCTGATTGTACCGTTGTACTGGACGCTGATGACGGTAACTACTCCTCACCCACTCCTCGTTTTCGTACTCGTCTTCGCTCTCCTCACAATACATCATCTCAGGCACATAACTCAAATCCTTATTCGCATACGCTATCAGCTCCTATGCACGCTTCAACCACTCCTTGGACTCCTTTTCACTTAATTCCAGTATTGGAATACCAGTACGAACCACCTCACTCGAACCCAATCGATCAACACTCCAAGAATAACATGGAAGAGACATCTTTGATATACTACAAGCACACATGTAATACACAGCCAGGAGCTCTCTCAACCACTTTTTTTTTTTTATCACGTACAGAACCCCCAGGGATACCTAAAAAAATGTGGTCCAGAATCCCCATAACACACTAGTATAGATCCATAGGGACTCTCTCTACATAAAAGTGGTCTAGAACCCCCATTTTACTTTACTACTTGTCTCTTCTTCAAGAGTGGCCAACGGTACCACATTTAACAATAACCAATATTGTTTATTGGATAACTAGATGGTGCAACTCATTGAATCTAGCCGTGTAGAGAGCACACACTCTATTTAAGGGTGGTAAAATGGTGATTTATGTTTTAACAAATAAAAAAAAAAAAAAAAATGAAACATCTTTTGAGTTTGATTCCTATCTAACAGAAAATCAAGACATAAGACTATGACTTAACTTAAAGTTTCCACAAATCCTGAAAATCTAATTGACCTCAGAAGCAATACTAAAATGTGAAAAGAAATTGGAAACTATCAAAATGTTTCCGTCTTTCTGCCTTTTTGCGTGTTACTTAGTAAGCAACACAGTTTCATTGTACCCATTTGACACTGTTGAGAAAGATTTACGTATGTGCAACAGAATAAGCTGCATTTTTCAACAATATTTTTAAAGAAATATTGTCGAGATGCTTCAGCTATAGTTCAAACACAAATACCACAATCGCTACATAATACACACATGCAGTTGAAATACGAATAAAACAATATCTACATAATACACATGTACAACTGAAACACAAATACTGCAATCACTAAATAACACAAATTTGCAGTTGAAACACGAATACCGCCATGTCTATATAATATGGAAAACCAGTTTAAACACGACTACCGCAATTGTTACGTAATACACATATACGGTTGAAATACAAATACCGCCGTTAACGCATAATACACATATACGGTTGAAACACGAATACAGCAATCGCTACATAATACACATGTACAATTGAAACACCAATACCGCAGTCTCTACACATTAGATATATGCCTCCTTTATACCTTTTTTGAGCAGCCAGTTTTGAAAGTTTGTCGAAGGTATGTCAAGCAGAACTCGAAATTTTGCATATGAACCATTTTGATTCATTTGAACAGAGTGACCTCGATCTTTAACATTTTATACTTTACCATAGGTTTCTTGATCTCCACTTAATTCACCTTGTTATTCTCATTGATTTATGTGAAACAGAACTGAGCCTACCGCACAGAAAATACATTTGTTAACGGTCGAACGGACGAATATGACGATAAGATTATCCTCTTCGCCTTAAGGGTGAAATATATAAGTATAGCGATTTAAAATCCACAAGATTAAGCGTACATAAAGTTATGTAACATGGAATAATTATCTAAATATAACAGAATAATTTTAATAATAATTTAAATATTTATCTGTTTCAAGAATGAAAATTCGTAGCAAGTGAAGGACCAGGTAAAGCAGTCGTCAGAGAATCCCTGTCTGAAACACCTGACACGTGGCCGTTATCAAAATATATGTCGTGACGTCAAGAACAAGACCACCGGGTACTGATTACTAGCCCCTGTAAGTTATAGTGCCAGCGTGCGCTTACTATATTTGTAAAACTGGCTAAACGAATAAAAATGATGAGAACAGATGTGCTCGACTATAAATATCAAGTACACACTGATATATTAAGATAGGTCATGCCCATTCGTTTATCTATCCGTTCGTCCGCCCGTTATTGTCCGTGCATCCATTACGTAGTTCTTTTAGTAACCAGATCTCCATGTACTCAAACTGAGAGATAGCGATTATATTTCGTACGATGTTTTAAGAGACTGAGTATATGCGAACTACAGTTTGGAATCCTGGATGCAGCCCCCATAGGTGTGGGACAAAGGTAACATTTTTGTTGGTAATATATGTACTCCTTGTTTTTAGCTGGACTCCATCTACACTGTTTGAGGGAGGATGTTCTTATTTGGTGCGATTTTAAGCAAGATAAGTTGGTGACATCTTCCATCTCTGATTATATATAATAGTTTTCCATTGAATTTAGTTTATATTGGTTTTCTCATGAGTAATCCATACTTTTAACATACGGGTTAAAGCCCTATTTCCAGTAGGTGGAAACATTTGCTACACTCGGATCTCCTATCATCTCCTCTCAGGTTCACTAAGCTTTAGTTGGACAATTTCACTGAAGAAAACATTTTGAGAATGCATGGTATTATGCCATTTGTAACAGACTTATGGTCTATAAAGTCTATACGCAAGCATGGCATTGTAGAAAGTGTTATTTAACATCACGTCAAGAGGTATTTAAAAGAGATAGCGGGTAAATCGCATTTTCAAAACGAAAAGCGAACTCAAATAACACATCAGAACATCTCGTGGCAATTTCCGTCTGAGCCGAAACGATGTTGCGCATGAAATATATTCAAGTAATGATCATTTACCTCAGCTATTTTTGTCAGAGCGGCTCTGATTTCTTCAAACACTTGGACCAATGTTTTTCAATCGGCTAGGAAACTAAGGTACAAATTCCAAAGTGATTCAAATGTCCATATTGTAGCATGATATTGCAAAAGTTTATGTGTGACCTACGTTGCTGAATCAATGACTTCGTCTATAAAATATAATGGTTTACTATGCATCATTAATTTTGACTGATTCACGTCAGATCTTTCCACTCTTCATTCGGTTGATGGGCTCGGACGCAAGAGGAGAGACAGAGGATCTCTTTGATCTTGGACAACGTCATATTTCATCTTCCGTGAGAATAGGCAGTCTAAAGATGTAAATATACCCTATAAAACCATCCTTGAGTATGTATGTGAGGTGTGGTATCACGCAATCAAGCTGATTGAGAAAACAATTGAAATGGTTCAAGTACAAGCTGCTCGATTAGCAACCAGCTTACTTACATATGGTAAAGATTTACTTTATTCTGTTAACTGGCTGGTACACACCCTAGCAGAAAGGCGAACGGTCTGACATCATTGTACATTTCTTAAACTGTAAATAATCAATAGTTTGGCAGAAACGTATCTTCCAGATAATTTAACATCATTATTAGAGAAAATTTGAGACATGGTGATTGCATTGTATCCATGCCGAGTAGAACAACCATGTACCAAAATGCGTAAAATACCCTGCTAGCTCCGCTTGGTCATTTTCACTTCCTGGACTTCAGAGAAGGTAAATTGAATTTTTAAAAAAAAATGATAACATTTTTGTACACTTTATATATTTGGTAATTCATTCATTGCACTTTCAGCAGCTGATTTATTCTAGTCTGGCAAAATTCCTTTTCCCTATATTAATAACTGCTAAAAATAACGTCCTTTATATACCATTTACTGAGAAGTGAAACTTGCATAATGTTCGCTCTGTACAACCCTGTATACTGCAGATATCCTATTTGTACTGTTTCATATTGAATTCTATGTACACCAATTCAATATATTACCTGCAGGTGCTACATTATTTTATTCGTTCTTTCGGTGCACCAAAGCTGTTTACATTTGGCTCAGTTTTGGTTTGTTGCCAGTTGGTGTTATCGTTCGGATATGTTTCGTTCTTTCCTTTACGTTATATGTTACCGAGTGCGAGATCCAAATGCATTTGGTTCGTTTGGTTTCCGGTCGCTTGTTGTTCATAGATATAACAGGACTTGTTGAGAGTGTTCCAGCAGTTGTGTCCTTGGCCGTCGATCGACTGTTCTCTGTCTCTCTGTATCCAACTGTCATTCTACCTGTCATTCATAAACTTTATATTTTCGGAACTGTGATATTTTTAATATAATTAATTATTCATTAACTTCTTAGTTGTTAACTAGCTAGCGAAGTTGTTTGTTGAGTTATCTGAACCCTAATTTATAGATTCGTTTCTTTCTCCCCCTCCCCGCCTTCAATGCATACACTAATTTGCATTAAGACATTAACTAGTCTAATATATTGTTCTTCTCTCTCTCTCTCTCTCTCTCTCTCTCTCTCTCTCTCTCTCTCTCTCTCTCTCTCTCTGTAAATCAGAATACCTAATATCAACTTGGATGTGGTGTTGTCGATTCCAAAAGAACTATCGGCTCGGTTAGAGTTGCCGTTATGCTATCCGAACGAAAGCAATTCCACCTCGACCACGTTACAAATTCGGTGGCAGCGGTGGCATATAGAATTTTACAATTGAATGCAACCGTATCGGTGGCCTAGTGGTTAGAGTGTCCGCCTCGGATGAGGGAAGCTGTGAGTTCGATCCCCAGCCGAGTCATACCAAAGACTTACAAAATGGTACTAACAGCTGCCTCGTTTGGCGCTCAGCATTAAGAGGTTAGTGTTAGGACTGGTCGGCCTGGTGTCGGGATAATGCGACAGCGTGGGACATCATACAACATTTCTGCGGCATAATGCCCCTGTGCTAGACATCACTATAAATTGCCACACTGCAGACATCGTAGCGATATGACTGAACATTTGTTAAAGCTGCGTTAAAAATCCAAAATCACACACAAATCACACACAATTCAAAGCATTGTAAACCAAATCAAATCTAAGCTGGAATAGATGGCCTCTGGAGATATTTCAGTTTTTGACAATTCCATGATAGCCAAGTCTGAGGAAGAGTTTCTGTTCGGACACAACTCCCTGTCCTGGATTGCTCCAATACGACTATAGTAGGTTGTCCAAGTGGAGAAGTGGTTCTACGCATAACGAACCAAAATAGGAAAATGCATGATGACAAACAAGGTACAATGGTGACTCTGGTTCTGTACCGGTTCGCCTAATTATAAGTCTACAAAACTGGAAGACTTGACTTCTTGCGGAATGAAGAGCAAAAGTTCTTTGTGGAAATCGAGGCCACACAGTCACATCATAATAAAGATGAGGTTATCCTTCCTGGTAATACCCAGACAGGAAGAGGAGTGGATATAATTGCGCCGGATATCCGGGTTGGATAGGGTAGGGGTAGCAATATAATCGACAGAAAGCCGGACAGGACAAATATACCTGACCTTCACAGCCCTATAGATAGGGGTATGCAGCGCAGGAGCTGGTATGGAGATATCAGTTCGATTATTCATTCGGGATTTCAGGAACATCAAGATGCTGGCTTTACACATTAGAAAGAACGAAGGCATACCAGACCCTTGAAGCAACCTGCAACCTATGACGGTTCAGCGCATTATAACCAC
This sequence comes from Megalonaias nervosa, assembly GCA_016617855.1. Classification (NCBI taxonomy): domain Eukaryota; kingdom Metazoa; phylum Mollusca; class Bivalvia; order Unionida; family Unionidae; genus Megalonaias; species Megalonaias nervosa. The sequence goes on along the minus strand of JAECUM010016984.1, from coordinate 36,618 downwards.
TACTTTGTACATATTGACATGATTTCTGAAATAAATAAATGGGATGAAAAGTAAAAGGTATAGAACTTAGCCACAAGCATGAAGGGGACAGCATAAGGGATTCGCAATGTTTTGACACCGGAACTGCGTCGAAGCTTTCCTCATCTTGTTTCAGTTTTAATAGCTTGTTTTTAACCATGAAACCAATAAGAACTGTACAGAGCCCAAATGCAGAATAGAACACGACAAAAGTCTTCGATGCAGTACGACTGTTTGTAGACCAACCAGTTGTTTTCCGTAGTAGCTGTTCCATCAGTTATCTCCTTGGCCCTCTATCCGTGACAATATAGAATGCGACATTTGTGTATACGTCATTATAAGATATCACAGACTCACGGAGCCAATGTTTTGCCAATATTAATAAACGTGCTTACCATAGATTCCAGTTTAGCGTTACGATGGTCGACTTATCAGGGGAGGTAAACCCGATTACCAGTGTTGCAACACTGAAGTCCAGTTTTTTTCCATTTCAGTTGACGACTTTAAATGAGCCAAATACTTACCTAAATGTTAAAGTGAGTATCCACATTATTCCCTCTGTCTTATACGTTTTAAGCATAATAATATTAAGGTTGTATTGTTTGTATTACTTTTCTACTGTCTGGCTGACTGTATACCTGTTTTTCTTAAATTACATAGTTATTTTAGGTAACTTATTAATTTCACTGTAGTTAATTATTCTTTGACTTATTAGTTGTTAACTATTTAACAACTTTATTTGTTACATTATATGGGCTTTCTTTCTCTCCACTTTCGTTACATAGACCAGTTTGCATTGATAAATAATATTTGATACTCAGTACGCAAACATTTGATGTCTCATATAATGTGCTTATTACACACACTCTCTCTCTCTCTCTCTCTCTCTCTCTCTCTCTCTCTCTCTCTCTTGTCCACATTTGCAATATTACACAAAACTCGACATTTAAACCAGAATTGAAAATACGAATGTGGTGTTGTTGTTTCCAGGTAAGTATCAGCTCGGTCAGATTATCCATAAAGAAAACCCAATGGACACAATTCCACCTCGACCATGTTAAAATATATTATAGAATTTTGTATTCATTGATGAACCAGCAAAGAAGATTCGAATTGATCAGTTACGATAAAAACAAATAATTATATTAATCACATTTCTTCATTTTGTCATTGTTTTGAAATATTTATCTTATTTGAAGGATTCATTTACCCTACATGCATTGGAATATTCAGGCTACATAAAAAAACTTTTAAAGAGTTTCCCTTGAAACCAGTATCGGTCACACTTGAAAATGGCAGATCAATTCCATGTAACGGTGAGGTAAGACAATTTGACTTTGAAAGAGTAGGATTTTCCATCATTTCTAGCTCAATGTTAGAAGGCCGATTTTCGTATGAACTTGTTACCAAAATCTTCCATTTCGACAAGGTACACTGAAGCAAATTCAGGATACAAATTACAAACATATACAATATCAGAAATCCTGTGTTGTGTTTCTTAAATCTTTGTATATTCTTACGACTCTATGTTCTTATGAAAACAACAGAAAGAAGCAAGACCAACAAGTTAACTAAAATCAACAAATAATTTAATTCTCTAAGTTACAAAGTGAAAATGTAAGAGGTATTGTGAATTAAATCCTAAATGTTCTATTACAAGTCCAAAATTATAGAATATTCCGAATGAATTACAATAATCGTGAATGTGCTGATTTACCAATAGTCTGGATGTAGCTGATCTACCAATAGTCTTGATGTAGCACAATGCTATAATCCAAAATATATTTCATGGAGTCGTCAATAATCACAAAATAGTGTTTCTGTCCAAAAAGTCAAACAGCACATTGAAATTTAAATGAATAATTTAAATGAATCGTTCCTCTCAAGTTATATCTGAATAAAACTAAAAGTGATTCCACAGACTGAGGTTAAAATAAGAATGAATAATTGTTTACCTGGTCTTCTTTGTATACAAACTGTCACCTGGTCCATGACGCAAAGACGTGTCCTTGATGTGGGTAATTTTTATGGAAAATTCCATGAAATTCGTAAACAAGGTCGCTTACAGCACTTTCTTAATTCGTAAACAAGGTCAGGTCTTGAACTTTAACTTCAGTCAACATCCTGTTTGCCACTAATAACTATGAAAAAACTTAGGTTGGCATGGCGATAGTCAGGTAGGCCAAAAGTCTACCCTCAATCACTGACCAAGGTCAAGCACACACTATAAATCAAATATACATAAAAATATGTTGTAATATTTTCTTTAGATTCAAAGAATGCATTTTTCGGCATCGAAACACCACAAAAATCCATAGGAAGTTTGCTAATATGGCTGTCGTGAGTTCACATGGAAAGCGTCTATATCAACCAGTGCAGGATTAAGGCCTGCCAGGGCCCTATGCACTGAAAATATTGTGGTGCCCTCACCCAACTCCTACAAACTGTGAAACTAAAAAAATCCCAATACTAAAAGCTAAAAAGGTGGGGAAAATACCAGTATTGCCATCATTCCAAATCAAAATACTCTTACATGCAGATCGAAATGGTCATATAAAATTCATTCAATTTTATGATCAACAATTAATTTGAATTTTTCCTGGTGCCCCTGTTTGGTTGGTACCCTAACCACGCTCTTAATGTGCTTAATGGGTACTCAGGCAGATAAGAAGAAAGAACTGGAGAAGGGAGAGACGAAAAATTTTGGACCGCGGGAGACCGCAATTATATTAGGGATCAAGAGTTTAATTTTCTTTGGAAGGGACGTAGGTTTCTTTTGAGAAAAAAAATCCAGCTCTCAAATAGCTTCCCAAAAAATCTTGCTCTGATTTATAACAAATATTATTAGAAGGAAAGGAAAATAAGCTATCTTGGTTTGAAAGAAAATGGCAGTCATGCCAACCTAATTTAGATGTCTAATATGATATATTAGATGAATTTGTTATGTGTATGTTAATTTTCGCATAAGCTGACCTTTAGAATCTGTACCGGAAGTGGGGTTATTGAGCTTACACTACAGCTGACACCCTGTAAAAGTCGTTGTTCTGATATTATACGGTTTGTTGATAAAAATAAAAGTATTGACACCAAAGCATACAATTTACGAGCTACTCTATTCATATAATAGGCAGGGAAACTTTGAGTGGAACGGCACTATCCGGGGATGATATTTATCAGAGTAAACTACTGAAAAAGACTTGGCAAACATGAAATCAAAGGTTCATAAGTATAATCATATTTACAACATTTGAAATTACTTTGTGACAAATATAACTATTTTGTGAAAACATTCATACTTTTAGGAATTATTTTGTTATGAAAACTGTAAACATGCTTTTAATTAAATTAAATTCGAAACAAGATCACTCGTGTACTTCCGTACATTCTTTACCGACGTTAACTACCGAAGTACCTATACATTGAAGTACCTTCTTACGTATAGAAAAAACAGACTAATTGATACAACTGCACTTAACCACCCAACCCCCTGTATATTATCTGCTCCACTGTAATGGGTAGTTTGATACAAGTTTGTCTTTGAGCCACGTTGGTAGAGTCGGGCTCATAATCCTATATAAAGTTGACTGGAAACAGTGTGCTACTTACTATAGGACTTGTTGCAGGTTTAGAAAATATTCAGCAATTGCCGCGCGCGCGGCGTGTGTGTGTGTGTGTGTGTGTGTGTTCCAACTAGTGCAAGGAAGAGTAATATTTCAAACGAGGTCAATGAATGTCAGAAAATGAGCAATCGTTTTGTCTACCACTTGCACTATCACTATCATTTCAACGAAAGTATACCTTGCGCAAGAAAAAAGGTAGCACCTTTATCTTTAGTTATCTCACGTTCAAAATACTGGAGGGTGAAGTGGAAGGTTGTTGTAAGAGAGACTCTGGAACTTTTCAGGTGTACAACTAAAAAATACGTAAATATTTTCAGTTAGACAGCTTGACAAGGAAGGTGGGTCGGAAATCTCTTCAGGAGTAAAACTCAGGTAATATATTTAAACATTTTTATTAGGTATTTGGATAGGAGGGATGGATGGTAGATCGGGTATAATGTTTGGTACCCCTCCCACAACATTTTCTTTAGGTATACCTGTTTTCCAACTATATGTATCTCTGATGAACTTTTCTTTGGCCTAACAGGGACCTTAGCCCCTTACTCCCTCATATACCCGAATTTTGGATCATCTCTCGTGTTACGATATTGGTTGGATAAAAGTATTTGCTGAAAATTCAAGTTTTCGGCAAATAAAGTCAAGTCCAGGCAGGCACCGGTTTTAGAACAGGTATAATGACGACGTATAGATACTAGAGGCCCAAGTATTGTTTTTTTTTTTGTCATCAAAACCACACATTATCTGCCGTTGTAAACGTCTGCTGGCAAAATAGTAGAGGAAGATATATGTGATATTCAGAGTTTATCATGATGACCTGAAGTGGGCAGATGTCGTCTACTTATCACTCTTTGATTACTAACTGATTTTCTGTTTCATCCAATGTGTAGTCACTTTTATCCTGTAAACGGATGACATTCGCTATGTGTATGCATTCTTCTAAGTACATTGAGAAAAGTCGATTCGCATTTGGCACAGAACACTAGGAGAAATCACACTATGAAATGTTTGTGATAAACATAAACTTGGCGCCCCCTCGAGTGCATCTGAGATAACGAATAGTTGTATTGTCCTCATTTTGGCGCCCCTGGCAAATGGCGCCCGGGGACAACTGTCTCCCCCCCCCCCCGCCCTCCCCAAGCTACGCCACTGAATACCAGTGTTTTAGTTGCTAATAAGCGGTAGGCTAAATATTTTGGACCATAGAAGTGCATATTATGCTACTGAAGATATACATGTTAGAAAAGTTTGCTTTGAGCGGTAGAAGGGTCACTCCATCAACATTGATAGTGCTGGCTTGCACTTGGGGTACATAATAACCGTATTGATTTCTGGGACAAAGGTCAAGGTCACTGTGACTCAAAGAAGATCATTGGTTTTTGCTCACAAATTTCCGTTTTCTACATAAAGGATTATTAAAAATGTACCGGACATTAAAACGCACCGTTTTGGCTACTCTTGCTGCTTATAATCGATGTATTTGCACAGAAATAGAGCTTTTATGATTGTATGCTGTCAGGACTGTGCATCTGAGAAAAGCATTGTTCACTTTGCAAATATATATATATATATATATATATATATATATATATATATATATATATATATATATATAGAGAGAGAGAGAGAGAGAGAGAGAGAGAGAGAGCTCCCTTCGACATTTATTCATATCTCATCCCTATGTTTTTTGTTCTATTAGTCTGCTGCCTTTTTACCAACCAGCTCAGAAAGGATATTGATGGGGTAAAACGGACTTCTGTCATTTTAATATTAAATAATCAGTTTTCAGACCTGTACTAATATGTTTTATAAAATATGAAGAAAGAAATAAAACAAATAAAGCATTAAATAGATTACAGTATATGTCGTCCTCCTAATAAAAAATGAACGTATAGTTTTGAAAGGCTGTTGCAACTTTGTATCATTAGTATTGCGAACACTGTATAAAAATCCCAACGAATGTTTACCGTTACAAAGTCCAGATTCTCGTAGGTTACTTAGTGCAAGTTCAATTTTCTTTTTCTCTCTTACTCCACAAACTTCACCGTATTCTCTCTCTTACGCGAGAGAGAGAGAGAGAGAGAGAGAGAGAGAGGAGTTCGATGAAATTGAGTCCCATGTTTAAATCACTTAGAAGACAGGGACTATTAATATCTGTATCGTTATTCTATTACATTGCAAGTGATTAATCAGTAGAAATTCATTACAGATTTGGAGAATATAGAAGCGATGGCCTTCTGTTGAAACAATATTTATATATGCGTATTAATGCGTCATGGGCGGATTACAATTTGATATACCATTAGTATTGGTATAACAAATTTCTTTATACCAACACCTTCAAAACCGTGTCATTTTTAATGTATGTGGTATATAGTGTCTATATTGATTAATTATAAATAACATGGCTTACCACATACATTAAAAATAACATGGCATTTAAAATTTCGGTATATCAAATTGTTATCCTTTAGGTTATTTCATATTATTAGTCATTAATAAATGACAACTACATATTAATACTCCCTGTTTCTAAATGAATAAAAAAGTATTACATAATTATCCTCGAGATCTGCTCTCTCTCTCTCTCTCTCTCTCTCTCTCTCTCTCTCTCTCTCTCTCATGTCATAAGTGTAAGAATACGCGGAAATCATAGAAAGAAGAATTTTAGGTAGATTCAAACCTTGAACACCAAATAATCTAGAAGAACCGGATTCGTTGTAAAGGTATGTATACAATTTCGATGGGATTTTCCCTGTGTAACATGATACAATAATATTAAGTTGCAATATTTTTGGCTGGGCGGCACGTACAGACTGTAATTTATTTGATGATTATTTTGTTTTTGATTTTAACATTTATAGAGTTCTGAAACATATATTTTTTTAAATATTAAAATGCCTGGAGGCCTTTCTCCCTCTCTCTCATTCTTGATTGTTAGGTCCGTCAGCATGTCAGTTGTACCTCTGTTGATTTCTCTCCCCGTCTCTGGATCAATGACACTAAAACTGATAGACGTTTATCAGCCAGCAGTAAACAGAGACGATAAAAACAATCTTATGATCATTCTTTCGATGATCACAGTAACACACACACACACACACACACACACACACACACACACACACACACACTCTCTCTCTCTCTCTCTCTCTCTCTCTCATCCAGAGTGTCAGTTTTGCCTCATTTGATCCAGATTTCGATCTCTCTCTCTGGACTGCCATCGCAATCACACGCAAAAGTCTATGAAAATGGTGAGTTGTCTGCGTGGTATGCAACGCTATTTCTGCACCTATGATAATAAAATTGACAAACAACCCACCAATAGTAAATACAAAACAATCATTTAGTCAGTAGCAAAGGTAAGTAAAACAGAATTACGACTTTAATCAACTGTAAGGAACTGTACATATTTGAATTATCTTTTGTTCTTAGTTAGGACCGACGGTAAAAGGCAATCCAACACGTTAGAAATTCAGGCCTGATTTTATTTTGTGTTCATGTTGTGCCATTTCAGCTGTCGTTTTCTGGTATCTCACTGGTCACGCACAACTGTTCTTAAGCGGCGCATCCCGTAGGAATCCTTTTCTTTCTCGGATGCGGGAGGTCACGGGTTCGAACCCCGGCCGAGTCATACCAAAGACTTTTAAAAAATGGTACTTACAGCTGCCTCGCTTGGCGCTCAGCATTAAGAGGTTAGTGTTAGGACTGGTCGGCCTGGTCTCAGGATAATGTGACTGGGTGGGACATCATGCCACATGTCTGAGGCATGATGCCCCAGTGCTAGACATCACTATAAACTGTCACACTGCCGACATCGTAGCGACATGACTGAAATTTTTTTAAAGCTACGCAAAAAATCTAAATCACACACACACACGCACGCACGCACGCACGCACACACACACAATCCTTTTCTTCCATGGTTTCTGAATTCCAGTTGCGGTTGTGGGCAATTGCAGTTGGAATACTCCCACTGAAAGCATGGTAAATGTTCAAAGCTTTGACTTATCGTTGTGCTAGATAATGTATTTGACGAGCACAAAATTTTATAAATAAAACATGCAATACAGAAAATGTGATTTTTTTCCCCCTCATCATGTGTAAGATTTGCTGCCTACAGTATCTCGGAAAAAAAAATCCAAAGCTACACAAAAGGATCAATCAATATAGATCTGATAAAATGAGAAAGACACAACAGGCAGTCGTCTAGTAGCGCAACAGTTCTCTTCCAGTGGCAGGGCCCCGAGTGGCCTAGTGGTCTAAAGCGCTCACCGTTACGGATCACTGCCATCTCACTTCTGTCTGCGTGGGTTCGAGTCTCAAGCTCGGCCAATGTGAATACGTGAGAAAGCGTGCCAGTAGCTTCTCGTGGGTCGGTGCTTCTTTCCGGGGTTTTCCTGGGTTCTTCCTCCACCATTTATACTGGCCGCCATGTATAGCCTATCTTGTGCTGAAAACTGGCGTTAAACCCTAAAACAACAACAACAACTCTTCCAGTGGCTGTACTTTTGACATTATACTAATTATAGGTTACTGCAATTGTATAGGAAAACGAGTTTTTCGGATGGTCGTGTACTGTAATTTCAAAAATACCAAACATTTAACGACAGGACAGAAACACTTGCAGAGGTCAAATTCGGATTTACACAACTAAGAAAGTACATTTTGAGGAAATTCAGGGTGTAAAACTGTAAGTATAATTTTTACCATTCTTATTACCAGCTAAAGAAGACACGTTTATGCCTTGTCACTTGCATGTTATTTATAGGGACCTAGCAATTTTCTTACCTCTGTGGCGTCTATCGCTAGCCTAAATCCGAAACATTGTATCAAGAAAGTTAACGCGGAATGTAGCAAAGCAGCTGGAATGTGGCAGTCCACGAAACATCTGCTTTAGTTCATTCAGAAATTAACTTAATCAACCAAAACATAAAGGGTCTACTACATGAGTGTACATGATTTGTTTACAAAGTAGTTCCTAATACACTACTGGGCACACCTGTTGTGCACGCGAGTGCATTATGTGTGAACGTGAGTGCAATATCGTAAAATATTGCATGATTCTGATAATGTAAAGTTGACGGAGACAAAAATGAGCATATGATAATAGAAAGTATTCAGTGCCGTCAGAATTTCATGTGCACGCATTAGCAAGCCGCCATACTGGATAAATTCCCATTTTGACTCTATACATTTTAGGTACAATTCCCTATATAAGCCCATTTAACCCCTAAGTGGCACATATAATTACTCCCAAGCCGCAGCAGTGGTACGTAACCTTTAACCCGAAGCGGTTTGCCTAGGTCCTTTTTAAGGATAATCTATACAGTAAAAATGAGCTCAAAGCAAGCTACAGCCCGGACTAAAGCTAGGGCTGACCCAGAATGGGACCAAACTGTTGACCCACTGGCACAACATGGTCCTATAGTTTCTTCCAACCTCGCGAAGCAGTTATATCTGCCATTTGAGTAGTTGCTTATGCTGGATGTCCTTTTAAATTTTTATGACTCTAACGTCAGGCTCGAAGCTCTCTTGGACTTCCAACCAGTGCAGTTTGCCCATCGCGATAAAGAGCTCGGTAAGAATTTTATCATCAATGAAGACAGACTCAGGCAATGGTTGTGGAGACATCTGTAGCCGAGTCCCGATGCAGTGGCTGGTAATTAGTTCCGACTGTACCTAAGCTGATGTCCTGTTCTGCTCAAACAGCTCCGACCATTTGCTCTCACAGGAGGAGCACATATATTATTTCGCCTGATCCGCCAGAGAGGACTTTCAAGAGGGAGTAAGGTGTATCTGTCAACCACAGCATTACACCTTCCCATGGAGTATGTATCATACTGAACTATTGGTTCTCTTTTTGAGAAAGTTTGCCGATGAGCAAGGCCATTGAAACAGAAAACCAGTCTTAAATTCCTATATGGCACTTACACGATCTAGTGATTGACATGAGTTATAGCTGAGTTTAATTGTAAAACATTCTTCAGCAAACACCTTCTAACCCAGCCCCAGTCCCGGTTGGGAGCAGGGCGGGTGATATATAATGAAAGGGAAATAAATAATTGTTTCCTTCTATCAGTACATAACGTGTTGTTTTCGATGAATATAGTAATTAGGTGTTGAAAAAGAAAAGCCGGATTAAGGTTGTAAGATTTCTGGTGCAAATTATAAAAGCGCCTTCCCCCTCCAAATAAATACAATTTCACTGTGTTAATAAACATCTCCCAATAAGGTCGTGAGCAGACGATATTCCTATTTTCGATATTCCTATTTTATCTGGATGGTGGACAACCTGACATTTTACCAAAACGGTGACAACCTGGCCATGTAATGTTATCAAATTTTGCTATGTTCTGCTGGGCACATTGAAGCAAACTTGGCAAAGACGTTACAAATATATCATTGTCTGAAAGTCTGCGATATGCTTCTACAATTTCTGTATGTTTTGCAATATTTTCTTTATATTCCAAGAATCTATTTCAGTTTCTAAATACTATATAACAATGAGCCTTTCAGCAAAGGACCAATATGACTGACTTGACGTCATTAAGGAAGGGTCTATAAAAATGTCAGCTGAAAATAAAGAACCGATTAATCGACACAGTCGACCTTAAAGCGTAATGGAGAGTCTTTATACACAAATTTTATTCCGCCTCTACCTGCCTAATACAAGAAAGAATTCATTAAAAAAACAGAATAAAACTGGGAGGATGAAAAGGTCCCTTATTATCGACAGCTGTAATAAATCAAGACAGAAAAATATCATTCACTTGATCTGGCAGATCATGAAAGATCATAGCAAAAAAGGAAATTTATAGTTAATAGCGAAGCAAGATGTGTATACATCCTAGCCCCAAATTTTAACATGCATGTTAAATACCCAAAGGTCATTATTAACACAAAGTGATGCTCACAGTGCAAACGCAAGCCCTTTGAGTCTGCGATAATTTTGAATGAAAAACGTGTAGTAAACAGCTTGATGCAAATCAAAATAGTTGTCATCCGCCCGTTTTTGAAATATTATAGTTGCCTTGAACCCACGTGCCTGCTCTGCTTTGTAGCCGAATATGATATTTCACTGTCTAGATACTTTGAAGTAACTATGGGGATGTATTTACTTCACATTAGTTTGAAGAGCACAGGCCCGTAATACCATATCCTTATTTATTAAACAATAAAAGTGGAAAACATCACGTAGCCTTGAGTTAAGAAATTTAACAGAGGTTACTTTACTACATTGTCGACTGCCACTTCAACAACGCATAGTCTCCTGTGCATTATATACTTTCTACTGTAGAAGATATGTATGCAACGTGTTTGTCCAGGAGCCGTTGTAGGTCATTTGGTTGAGCGTTAGACGCGTAAAAGAAGGGTGGCAAGCTTCGATACCATTCCCGGTCAACGCGGGTGGGCTGCATCAGTTTGCACATGCGAAAGGTTCTTAGTTCCCATTTGCTTGGGCATAATCAAGCCCAGTAATGTGTTACAAGTGTTGTTAAAACCAATAAAACAAACAATGAGTTTGACCTCGAAGCTTGACAAATCAATAATTTCTCGTTTATTCTGTGCCACAATGCGTTTTTTATTGTGCACCCGACCATAACACATCCTGTATAAAGCTGAGTGGAAAATTACAGCGTACTATATATACTATAGGACTCCTAATGTTGTCGAAAGGTATATAAAAATACTCAGCCTTGGCGACAGTGTGTACTCCAACTGGCGTAAGGAAGAGTAATATTTCAAACAAGGTAAGTGAAAGCTAGAATACAGGCAATCGTTTATGCTACAACTTCCAACATCACTCAAATCAGTGAAAGTATGCCTTACACATTCGTTGAAAAAAGTAACAGCTTTATATTTAGTCATTATATGTATCGTGTATTCGAAAGTCAAGTGGAGGCTTTTATTGTAAAACGGACCCAGAAACTCTTCGGGATTACAACTTAAATAATATGTTAATATTTTGAGTTCGACAGCTAAACAAGAAAGATTAATGGGTGATATCTTCGGAATAAAACACATAGTATTGTGAAATATTTTAATTAGACATTTGAACAGGAAGTGTGGATAGGAGATTAGTTATACTATTTTGGTACCCCTCCCCCAACACTCTCTTGGTATTCTTGTTTTCCTACTATATGTGTCTCTGATCGACTTTTCTTTGGCCTAACATGGACTTACCCCATCATCATACCCTCATTTGGATCATCCTCTTGTCGTACAATATTGTTTGGACAAAAGGGAATAGTATTTGCTGAAAATTTGTATTGGAGGCAAATAAAGTCAAGCCCAGACAGATACTGGTTTTGGACCAGGTATAATGTTGACGTGTAGATACTAGAGGCACGAGTGTTGCTAGGTCATTTTATCTTTCATTATAGCCGCACATTATCTACGGTGGTAAACAGCTGGCAAAATAGTAGAGAAAGGTGAAATCAATAAATAAATAAATCTCTAAATGAATGAATGAACCAGTTAATGAACATGTAAATAAATAAGACTTAAATATTCAGAAACCTTGTAAGCACTTGCTAAATTTTTCTGATTTAAACGAAAAACGTATAATTTACGCGTCACCTTTCAGAGCGACAACGTGTCGTGGAATGCGAAGTCTGATGTCAACCTATTTAACTTGAGATGTTTACTTCCAAAAACTTTAACCAATTAGCTATCATTAACTAACTTTTTTGACCTCCAAATTCCTGAATATATATATATATATATATATATATATATATATATATATATATATATATATATATATATATGTATATATATATATATTATGAGAAATTGCTACATCTGATGATATTTTCCACAAGCGAAAGAGGATCACCCAGGTAAAAAGAAGTAAGCTTTTCGTCTTCTAACCTAATTTGAACGATGACTTCTGTGACCTTGATGAGTCGTGCAAATTTTTTGATCGCATAACTGAAAAAACTTTTGTGTAAAACTCTGAAGCAAACTATCTTCGACAGATGAAACATTTATGAGGCCTTTTACTGAGATAATCGTAACAGCTGGCTTTCACGTACCAATATATTATGTTTAATGTGTGCCTAATTTATTGCAAGTTTGTTCTCACACCAACAAAGTATAAACATGGCTCAGATGGCATTCGTTTATCACGTTGTCCTTGACTTTAAGGCAGGAAATGCTATTTTCATTGTCAGCTGCGTGTCTTTTAAATCTTCAGAATAAAATTGTGCAACTTCACTGAATCATGAGAAGTACGTGTAACAATGTGACATTCAAAGTTTGTTATGATAATCTGATTTCCTCTTTCTTTTGCCAATTATTATTCTAGATTTTACGTAAATTTCAGTGTACAGATTGTTTTTAATCTTAAAACTTGCTTGCTGAACATATCATACGATTTTTGACGCCACCATGCCTGAAGTCAGTCAAGTGGTCCGGTGTTGACTATTTCTTGTTCTTTGATTACCATGCTGTTTTGTTTTTTTTTGTTGATCTACAGCTTAGTCCCTTTTAGCCTGTAAAGTGGATGATATTTGCTATTGTATGCATTCTTTGAGGCAAGTTAAGAAGGGTTAGTTAGTAACTGTGACAGAACATTTCAAGAAAGCAAAGTGAAGGAAACTTTTTTATATCAATAACAGTGGTTAAATTGCTAATAAGGGCTAGGGGTAAATAATTTTGACAATAGAAGTTCATATTATGCTTGTTGAAGAAAAATGTTTAGAAAGGTTTGGTTTTCAGCAGTAGGAGGGTCACGTTATCCATTTCCACTCCCATACATTAATACTCAGATATGTGACCTGATGACCTAGATATAATTACGTCACTTCCTGTGACATTGATGAGAAAAGTGTCTCTATGTACCCTATACAAGTACATGACCTTAAGTCCAAGATGTAGAATGTGTGTCCATCATCTCATTGAAGTATCCAGGCCAGATGACTTTGAGAGGACACCTTTTTGGAACAAAAAGCTTGTAGGTCTTAACTTGGCTTAAAGTATATGGTAATGATCTTTGATGAGAGAAAACTTTTGCGTTGTCAACATTTTGGATGCTTACCAATTTTTTATGTGACTTTCAGTACTGAGATCCAAAGAAAAACTTTTATAGTTATCTCATAGTAACTCTGAATATCTACAAATAAAAGACACACGGACAACTTCTCCAGGCACGTAATATACATAGAATTCAAAACGCCGTTACAACTCTATACTCTAATGCAAACTTACCTACATACATGTCATTGTGTTTGTAAGCATGCACATCATACATTTATATATGCCCGCCATAAGGCGGTGCTTGATAAGATGTTGTCTGTTTGTTACAGATCTCATATCCGCAAAATAAATCGAAAACTCCAACATTTACTGGCTTGCACTTGGGGCACATAATTACTTATTGGTTTGGGGGTTAAAAGGTTAAGGTCATTGTGGCCTAAAGAAGACAAATGGTTTATATCCATAAATTTTAATTATCGATATACTATTATGTGTTGGGCATATAACATGCCGTTCAGGCTACTCTTGTTGTCTGTTATAACCGTCCATGAACAAAACATTGTCTTTTCGATCATATACATCGTCAGCACTGTACGTAGAGTAAAGCATTGCTCACTGGGCAAATACAAGTTTGCATTTTTGTTTTCGCAGTGATATGGCATTCAACCAATGTCAGTAGCAGTTTTTTTTTTTTTTTTTTTTTTGACTTGAATGTAGCACTGCAAGCATAATCTTTAGTTAAGTACAATATTACAAATGTAGGAATTATTTTTATATTACTGTCTGTTAAACGTCAGAGAAGCAAACTGATATTTACTCCATGATATTGACAACATTTGAAATAGCACGTATTGGTCTTTTGCTTCTAAATTTTGGGTGCCTAAGTTGTTCTTCCCTTACACCATAAATGGTTGTGCACAAGGAAACGGTTGTGTGCATATGTGTATGACATTTTGTTATAGCACAAACACCAACAAAAGGTGTATATGTGTATCCAGTTATTTTAAACTAAGGTAAATTCATTTGTATAATCCGAGGGATATCATTGGGTGGTGGTAGGGAGATACTACAGCCCTATTCCAGTTAATCAGATATGTACGAGCCTTTCATATCGGGAAGACTGCAACTGGAGCAGCCATTGATCCTGGCATGATTGAAGAGATGCAATAACATGGTATTATTCTTCAACACTTTCGTGTATTTTCCTCATTGTCTTGTTAACTGTACTGCTCAATTTCGGACTATCATTTGAAAAGAAATAACACTAAAAACAAGGGAGATCTCACAGAGAAAAATCATGCAGGTAAATGCGATGAATAAAAAAAATAGAGAAGGGAGATATTTAGAAGAGGAAAATAAACATGATTTGTGGATTTGATGGGGGTAAAAGTTTTTTTCTAAATTTTTTAATGGAAACTAGTAATTTTTAATAAATGGGTTTTGTCCCTTTCATCATCTATGGTATTTCTTCTGCTATTTCTGGGTCTTAGAATATTTATTTTAGTACACACGGTCACATAAAAACACATATACTCGTTCACTTTCTTTCGTTCTCTCTTTTTCTGTCAGATAAAAAGTTGAATATTAAGTAAGTTCCTATATAACTTTATGTGCTCAATAATATATACAAAATTGGAAGAAGACAATCACGTGTTCAACATAAGATTTCAAAGGAATAAAAGAATTAACGAAATAAAATTCTGAGTAAAACAATGACGCTACCAAAAGCCAGTTATGCCTCTTTCATTTCAATCCATTCTCCTTCCCTCCTTCTCACTCCCCCTCTCTCTGTCAGAAACAGAATCGAGCTGGTATAGACAAAAGAAAAGTACACTCAATCTTTTCGAGTTGAGTTATGTGTATCTATAATATGTGATTAAAGATCCTGTTTACTTCTTTGTACCATGACAAAAATCTGGTAGGCACAACCCTCAATCACGGACAAAATTAAGCACACAGTATTGTTATTCATAACACAACTCGAAGAGAGAGAGAGAGAGAGAGAGAGAGAGAGAGAGAGAGAGAGAGAGAGAGAATTGTAAAACTTTTAATGATTCAATTACCTGCGATCCTTAGTCACAATAGAATGGGAAAATCGAACCAATGGTTTTTTTTTTTTTTTTTTTAAATTCAGGTCTGACTTTATTTTGTGTTCATTCATCCTGTTCTAATTCAGCTGTCTTTCCCTGGTATCTCAAAAGTTATGGAGAACTGTCCATACGTGGCGTATCCAGTAAGCGTCCATTTATTTTCTGGTTTCGGAACTCAAGTTTCTGTCGTGGGCAATTGCAGTTAGTACAGTGGAATTGGAGGTATGGCGAATGTTCAATTTTTGCCCTCGTCATAGTGCTAGAGAATGTGCTTGACGAGCGATAAAGTGAGCATATATGATCCGAACAAAATATAGAAAACAGGAAATGGAATTTTTCTCATCACGTGTAAGATTTGCGACCTCCAGTATATCAGAAAAACCGAAAAACTGCACATAAGAATCACGTATCTGATTGGATGTCAAAGAATATGGACAGAAGTGCAAAAGCAAAACACTTCTCTCCCCTTCGCCATACTTCCAGTGACATAATACAAAAATCAATTGCCCACAACTATAACTGGAGTTACTAACCCCCCCCAAAAAAAATAAACAAAATCTTACTCTATACGCCGCCTACAAACATTGAAGAGCGACCTAGATCAAGATGACTCCAAATGGCAAATAAAAAAGCCCAACAAAAGCTGCAAATATATCATTAATATGTTTTGAAAACATATTTTCTAATGAAATCATTGGTTCATTTAGCTGATTATTTTTTTCACTTACCTACAGTTACTACCATTAAGTTGTTTTTGTTGGTATAAGTATTATTGCTATTGTTATTGATAATAAAAAGACAAATAAATAACCGGAATATAATCTACGACTGTATCACTTTATATTATGTACACCTGTTGTAGGTCAAAACCAAAAAGATTGTCACTTTTGCGGTGTTTAAATCAATAAGTCGCGATATCCCAATTAAAAAAAAATTATTTCAATTAGATCTATAATCATGTACTACTTGTAATTTCAACGTTATAATTGGTGTTTTTGTTTGTCATGTATGTCTTTTCTCGTAATTCTGCATTTGACAAAGACTAAATGAGAGTCGAAGGCACTTGCACTAGTTAAGAAATTGGTTCTGCACTATTCGTTATTTTTTGGGAATAATATATCAAACTTGAACAAGCATGAAAGGTCGAGCTCTTCGTTTAATAGATATGAAAGGTATACAAGGATTTACAGATCGGTCATGAAAATATTATTTAATATAAACAAATCACAGTGTGTACCATAAATTGGACAAACTCAAAAGTCTTTGAAAATACAAATGCCATATGACTTATGCGATACATGTGCGTTGAATATATTATTAACTTTATAGGTCGAGGAACAAAGAAAAAAAGATGTCATCGCCCAAGAAGGTAAAATCTGATACTGAACAGTCTGATACGAGCAGTGAGGATATTGGACATTTGCAAGACTTAGATTTTGCAAGAAAATCTCGTTGGACTGACCTTCAGCTCAAGGTAGAGGGTCAAGACTTGTATGTCCCAAAGTCTCATCTAGCCCTCGTATCACCTGTTTTTCGACTGATGTTCGAATCCGACTTTAAAGAGAAAGATATTGATGTGTTATCTCTTCCTGGCAAGAAATATGAAGATGTTCTGACTTTCTTGAAGTTCACACATCCAGGAATACGTTTAAAGGTTACCTGTAAGTTATGCGATAAATTTATGTTGTATGTATGTATGTATGTATGTATGTATGTATGTATGTATGTATTACTATTATTATTATTATTGGTATTGGAAGTAAAAAAAAACCCGTCGGTATAGTAAAAATTGTGAATATTTGTTTACATAATTAAAATTAACATTGTTTTGGCCTATTTCGTATTCCTCAGTGTATTCAGAACATTTCACAACATTTTGTTTTTAGTTATTAATAGCTAATGAGACTCCTTCATTTACTAACCTATGCAGCTATAGACAAAGAAATGTTGAAGAAAAGACACTGGTAGTTGTATTGGTTGGATGTGTTGAAGCTTTTCTCCTCCGTCCAAAAGATGTTTAATTTTTTCACAAGATTGAAAATAAGTAGTGCATACCTATCGTAAGGTCTCATTGAGAGTGGTTCAGTTAAGGTGGATCAAACTGGCAAAATACTTAAAATATATGGTGAAAGAAGACAAAATTTAGTCTCACAAGTCTTAAGTAACATAAAGTATTTTACAGGACTAATGCATTGCGGCATGACTTTTAAAATGTTCTCAGGTAAACGTACGACTCTAACGATTGTTATTTAAAGGTGTAAGTGTTGCCACTGTCCTGTTCTTTTTCAGATGATATTACCCCGAAAGTGTTACCATTGGCGCATGAATACCAAGTACAATGGCTTCTGGATGACTGTACAAATGTCATGCTGATGGAGATGGACGCTTCTAAATTTTCAGCTTTAATCAAGAATGACGGCATGACCAGTTCAACTGTTGCTGTTGCTACAGCGTCCTGTAATATCTGTATAATGGCAGAAAAGTACGGTCTGAACTCTGTGATAAATAGATTTATAGATAGGTTTTCCTCAATAAACTATAAACATTACAAAGATCTGCCCGAATTTAAGGCAGTGTCTGCTGAAGTGCGATATAGGCTTTTGTGTGGGAGACTTGATTCAACAGAAAAAACATTAAATTTTTACCACTTCGACGAAAAAGGGAGAGCATTTACTAACTCGTTTTTTTAACGTAGAGATTTCGCTGATAAATAGAGCTTCCTGCGGAGATGAAAACACAAGGTCAATAAAGTCAGATCGAAGCCTCTGACCGATCCGAAACATTTCTGTTTGGGTTAGGTCATTTTTGTTACTTTATTTTTTGACGTTTGTGTTTCGTTTTTTATGGCGTGTTTGTTTACCCGTCGGATAATTAATTTTTGTCATCGCCCTCCCTGCTGCTGTTTTTCTCAATCAAGCATGTTATCGAGACCTATACGATATCGCGACCGAGGATCATGTAAATTTATCGTGATAAATCCGTGTGGGGTGGCTTGCGCTTTTGAAAAAATGTTTTGAATTTAATCATATCCATATCCCCTGAACACCAGGTCTGATGAATGTTTCGCAGAGTATGTGTATCGACTCCATTAAACACAACTAAAATATTGCAATTATCTCTGATCACTTTAGGTATTTGTGTATGTCGCTGAGTAACATATATAACATCAGTATTTTTGTGTCTACTTCTGGAAAGTATCCGAGCTGGATTTGAATGTTTGTCCAGCATCACATCGTCGTACACTACGAGATGATTAATACGTCCATCGAGATCATCCACAAATGGAGCTTCATCAATATCGGTGATAAAATCAATAATATCATTATCATCTTCATCTTCATTCAAAGACTTAGCTTCTTCATTAAAATCTTTAAGCACATCGTAGCATCGCTGATCATCTACAGATGGTGCAACTAAATACAACTTATCCCACATGAGATATCTTATTATCAAATTAAGCAACAATTGCGTCTTACCAGAACCAGATGGACCTATTATAATTGCTCTGATAGAATTTGGTAGCGCTGCATGATGCTTGATTGGTTCTTGCTTTCGTGTCGCTGAGAAATCAATTACATCCATGTTGTAAAAATATAATAAATAGTATGGATTTATATTGATTTCGATGCAGAGCATCCACTCCCACCAGTGGATTAACAACATTAATAACAAAAAATAAAAAGCTTGCACTTACAGGCAAGTGTGTGAAATATGGTACAAGCAAATACAGATTTATTTCGTCTCGTACGAAGACAGGTGGTGATATCGCTGCTTCACTGGGAAAATTACCAGGGACTCCATGGGCTAAATACCCAGGAGAAAAACATCTTTCTTGATATAATTATTGTGGTCCTGGAACCCGACTTGATATCCGACTTGACGAATGAGGCCAACCAAGACCCATATAGTATCCAATAAATTCGATTGATCAAGCATGCCACGTTCATGATGATGCATATACAAATAAAGATTTACAACAACGACATATTGCAGATGTGAAGTTGATTCACTCGTTAAATTCCATAAAAAAAAATCTCTCAGAGAAAAACTTGCTAGCTTCCTAGTAAGATCTGCGATGAATGGAAAACTAATGCTAGGGGCCGGTAATTAATCATAGATAACTATTACAATGGAATCGATTTATTATATCCCAAGAGGATATTGACGAATGTCACATGTTCTGTTGCTGCAAATTGGTTAGCACGACAGGCAATATTGCAAATTTATCTACCACCACATTAAAAACTTCAGTATGCACATTTTGATGTCAGTACTCCCAATGAAGTTCATCAGGCAGATATTTGATTTTACTACATGATACTATTAAAACCGGTAGACGTCATTCACGCACATACAAATACGCGTTAACTGTCGTTGACGTTGCAAGTAGATATAAAGAAGCAGAACCACTATCAACAAGAACAAGCAACTGAAGTTGCATCTGCTTTTGAACGGAGTTATCAACGAGGACTTTTGCGATGGCCACAGCTATTACAGGTTGATCCTGGCAAAGAATTTCTTGGTGTAGTATCATCTCTGATGAAAAAACATAACATCAGAATCAGACGAGGACACACCGCAATTCATTGTGATCAGACAATCGTTGAGCGATTTAATCGAACACTTGCTGAGCGGTTGTTTGGATATCAATATCCGAAGGAAATATCCATTGACCTTAAGTCTGGGAATAAGAGATCTCGTGTATGGGGTGCAAGAATACCAAGTGTGATAGCTGCGTTAAATAATGAAATTACTCATGCAGCTTCTATGAAACCCATCAGCGCGATCACAAAAAACAGATACCAATACAACGACGTGACGCTTCCTCAAAACAACCAGTATTAGGTAATGTGACTGTAAGATATTTGTATGAACTTGGTGAACTTGAAGGGGGTAGAAAAAGAGCAACTGATCTTATTTGGAGTGTGACCACACATAAAATTTTCAGCATGGTAAGATCCACGGGTAGACCTGCAATCTGCAGATTAGGTTCAACTGCTCCTCAACGCGGATTTGTACGCGAACAATTACAAGTAATTCCTGAAGATACACAATTACCACCGCCTTCACTTCTGTGAAAGCAGGACACCAGCACCCCTACGTCGATTACACTCAAGACAGGTCAGCATCACATTTTCTCGTGTGTGACCGAGACTACTATTAATTCTATCCACGGCGCATTGTTTTGGATTATTATTCGAATACTGCCATAACATCACAGTGTTACAGCTCGCACAATTATTCTGTCGTTGTTTCAGCGTCATTATAAATTCAATATCAAGATCAAAGTCACGTTTATTTTTTTTACAGATCGCTGATAACTAGCTAACGTTTTCTTTACTGTATCATCGCAATTCATATCAGTGGTTTCCTGTGTCATGGCGCAGTCTATGATAACCCTTCGCAGCTGAGACATTTTTCTGACTCTGGACACTGCTAGATAAACTAAATTTGACCATTCGATCCGATCATCGACAATCCAGATATTTGTATCAGAAATAGTTAATCCTTCTGACGAATGAATCATTATAGCATATCCTAAAGTCCACGGAGACTTATCCATCGTTAATACGCTCTTAACGAACAGCAGAGAGGCTGAACCCTACAACATTTTTAGAGGGCTCCGTTTGCAAAAATAAGGGTTCTACGAAGACTGAAAAATAAGGTCAATAATTGTAAACCGAAGCCGTTAACCGAGCATTTTTCCATACAATGGGAAACAGATCCAATTAGCTATTTTGTTACCCCGCGTTGACTATTTTTTCAAATTTTACGCATGTTCGTTTGCGACGCGCACACACACGTGTTGTCGTCAGCCTCTCTGCTGCTGTAATTAAATAACTATTACATCAATAATGATAGGTGATCCACACTCAGATAGACTAGCTCGAGAATTACTAGAGTCAATCAAAAAATATATACCTGGTATTATTAATCTCGATGAATCCACCAATACAGGTACACATTCGGTTGCATAAGCGATTGATCCACGTGGAATTGTTTATTTTTATTCGTACGGGTTAGCATCACCAAAAGAATTTTTAAAATATGTAAGCAGCGATAAAAGTATACCAATCTGGCATTCAACGTTACCAACACAAAAAACAACCGACCCACCAATATGTGGCCGTGAAGCACTTGCTGTACTTGACGCGATTTCAGCATCGTCAGCACCACTTCATAAAGTTATGCACGAGTACACCGTTAACCAGCATCTATCGTTTTAAACAACTATTATATTATATTGTATAATGGTAGATATTTACGGAAGATTAGCTAAAACTAAAACCAAACAAAAACCAGGTGAAGACTTACTCAAACAATTAACAAAACAGATCAGAGACGAAATATCTGATCTGCTCAATCTTGCCGACGTTGATCCTGGTGAACTTGTAATATTTCAAAACTGTGAAGGAAAATTGATGACGAGTAATATTTCAATCAGTGATATCATTGTTCGTAACAGAGCAATACGAGAAAATCTCGTTGCCGTGTATGACCGAGAAGGAAAGCTTGTCCCTAGTGTTATTACTCCGTCGTCGATCCGAGATACTATATCCGAACGAGTTCTAAAGACCGGTGATATGATGACAGGCATTCTCAACATGAACAATAATGCAATTAACAACGTGGGAGAACCAGCAAATAATCTCGACGCTGCAACAAAGAAGTACGTCGACGATAACAACATTCCGATGACAACTTCGTTGTCGACGATCAATGATGGAATGATCACACTCAAAACTGATTTTACTAAGCAAGTACATATGTTTCTGAATTTTCGCAGAAACGTAAACAGAACCATAAATGAATCTTTTCGAAGTCCACCAACCGTTGACATAAAACTCGCCGACGTTAACACGAGACTCAACGATATCATCAGTGGAATTCCTAATATCGTTAAAAAAAACTAACCTCGTTAAAATTCCTCACGCGCAGGTCAACAATATTGTATACACAGTATCATCAGAATCATCAACGTGGACACCGAGCGATAACACTATCAAACATACCGCGACGGTTACTGGTGTGTACAGGCTATCTGTGTTCAGCTCTGCAAAATTTAGGATATTTACTACATTTCCATGGTGTCATTCAACCGATAATTTTTCTGGAACTGTGTCTGTAGTGTTAAATAAAAATACCGAAGAAACGTTTGTACTGGAACCATCTGATAAAAAATTAACCGCAGCGTCTTACTGGTGGTGTCTTGAATTCGTCGCAGAAACACCTCAATTGATTACTTAATGTTTCAGAATTTTGAATTAGTCGCATTAATCTACTTAATAATAATGATCGACGCTAACCAACACAGATACAATCAAGTATGTGAGTGTCAAACCAGACGCGTAGTTGTCATCGACGCAGTTGTGTATTCAGCATCTACGATCATCGCTGGAACTGGTGTATTACTGTCTGAGGTAACGATGACGTCGCCTGCAGTTGTAACAATTTGTGTTCAGCTGCAACAAGAATCGCTGGTGTTCTTAATATCATCGCAAAAAAAAAATATCGACATGTACAAATGCATAATTACACGAGTACACGCTAAAACTAAACGCGGTAACGTACGCGTACTCAGTTATCATCGTTGATTTCGTCGTCGATCAACGACGGTATAATTACCGACAACGAGTTAACAGAAATAATTAAGATTTACAACGAGGCATTAGAACCAGATTATTCACAAGAAAAAACAGAATTAAAAAATTGATAATTAAATAATGTCGTCGTCGCAAGGACTGCTGCAGCAGATTTGCCACTAATACAGCACCATTGAAGACAACTATGATATCAACTAGTTCAACTAATCCTGAATTTAGTGTTGTTTTTCCAACTGCAATTCCAGCGAGCGAAATAGCACTAGCACAATTGCGAGTTTATTATAGCTGGCCAAATATCAGATCAAAATCATTCAGTGGTCTCCCCGCAAATAACTCGCTGGTGTTCGCGAATAAAAATAAACCAGATGGAACTCCAGATTGGCAAGTTGTTAGTATTCCCACTGGAAGTTATCAAATAGAAGAGCTCAATGAAGAATTTCAACGTAGAATTAAATCTATCAATGGCAAAGAATCCACGATAGCTATCATGGCTCGCGAACCAACATTGTCATCCGCGATTGAAATTCTTTCACAGGACTACGTCGTAGATATATATCAAAGTTCTATCAGATCTGTACTTGGATGGCCTGATCGACCACCCGAACCTACAACGATGATAGAGCGTGAACCGACCATCGATGAACTTTATATAACGGAAAAGAAAATTTTTAATGATATCAGCTAAAAAAAAATATTCCACGTAAATACACCGACGATCGTGGTAAGGTTTTAGCTGTCATGGAGTATGCTAAAAGCTTTGAATATAGTGCAAAATTTCTCCTCCTCTTAAACCGACCAAGGATTACCCGTCAACGTAAATTATTTAAAATCTTACTCGGACGATTTCAAATCCGAACATGCAAGATTCCTTAGCGAGTTAAAAATTTTATTTTCAAATATTGTCACGTACTACAGCGACGACATAAAACATCAAATCATCGACGTAGTAAAGATCTTGAATAGAATTGCGGACGATCTTTGGCATGCTGATAAGTTGGTTCATAGTTTATTTTCCATGGGAGGAAAGGAGCAACTTCTAAAACATTTTAAAATAACTAAACAACAATTACAAAAATTTCTATTTCTGGGATTTGACAACGCTGAACTTGTAAAATCAGTCCGCGACGTCATCAAGGAAAATTTTCCAAAAGTTTTAGAATCATGGAGAAAAATATTACCGCCACCAGGAATTCTCAGGTACCACAACGATCCGTACGGGGGTGGCAGACATGTTTCTCCGGGAATTGTAAATGTAACACCGATGATCGCAATCAATCTAGTTTGTGACGTCGTCGATGGTAGTTATCAGGTAGATTTACAAAAATCTAATCAAGCTCAGCAAGGATACATTTTATACACATTTACCCCTCAAGTCCCCCCAGGGTATTTAATTGTATCAGAACCAATCAACGTTGTTTATCTGCGTGTGCATAATCGTCTGTTATCGCGGATACATTCTAAGCTTACTGATTAATCTGGACACCTTTTTGATTTACGTGGGGAATCACTGAACGTAAATCTATATGCGAGATCATAGATCTCGCTTTCGTGGAACAAAAAATACAATCCATCATAAATATTCTACTCAGAATCAGATTATTTATTTTTTATTCTAATAATAATATTTATTCTGTTTTTTTTTAAATTGTATTTTAGCTGGTACTACAGTCACAGTGACAGAGGCAGTTTCGTCGTCGTCACTTTCACTGTGGGACGAGTAACACTCTTCGCTATATATCGCAAGTAACTCTTCCCCGGCTTTAATCGCCGTCATAATCTCGTTCAGTTGTTTTATACGAGCATTTACTCGTTTTTTTTTTTGTTTCGTATTCGTGAGATACATTTTGACCTAATTTTTTCGATTGAGCTTGCAAGAGGAACAAATAATTTTACCCGATCATCTGTAACTGTAGCCAACGACTGTAACATTGCCTGCTGAATCAACTTTACAAATCTGTAATCGGACGATAGTGTATAATTGTTCTCGGATTTTCGAAATTGTAGTGATTCAAAATCGCACATAATTTTTTCAGGATTAAGTTCATCAGAAATCTTTATACCGTCGTGTTGTAATTGCGTGTGTGTGATTTAGATTTTTAACGTAGCTTTAACAATTTTTCAGTCATATCGCTACGACGTCTGCAGTGTGACAGTTTATAGTGATGTCTAGCACTGAGGCATCATGCCGCAGACATGTAGCATGATGTCCCACCCAGTCACATTATTCTGACACCAGGCCGACCAGTCCTAACATTAACCTTCTAATGCTGAGTGTCAAGCGAGGCAGCTGTTAGTACCATTTATTAAAGTCTTTGGTATGGCTCGGCCGGGGTTCGAACCCGCGACCTCCCGCATCCGAGGCGGACGCTCTAACCACTAGGCCACTGTAGCGGTTGTAATTGCTTAATTGCAACTATAACATTATTAATATTTTCTTGATTCATTATATGATAAATATTTTTTTTAAAATAAAAATATTTCTAAATAATAATAAAAATAAAAAATAGTAAAAATATTTCTGAATAAAAATAAAATAAAAATAAAAATCTGAATCAGAATTAATGTAATAAATATTTCTGAATAAAAAATAAAATATTAAAAAAAAATAAAAAATCTGAATCAGAATTAATATAATAATAAAAATAAAAATAAAAATATTTCTGAATTAGAATTAATATAAAAATAAAAATAAATATAAAATATTTCTGAATCAGAATTAATATAATAATAAAAATAAAAATAAAAAATCTGAATCAGAATTAATATAATAATAAAAATAAAAATAAAAAAATCTGCATCAGAATTAATATAATAATAAAAATAAAAATAAAAAATCTGAATCAGAATTAATGTAATAATAAAATAAAAATGAAAAGTCTGAATCAGAATTAATATAAAAATGAAAATAAAAATAAAAATCTGAATCAGAATTAATATAATTACTAAAAATAAAAATAAAAAATCTGAATCAGAATTAATATAGCAATAAAAATAAATATAAAAAATCTGAATCAGAATTAATATAATAAATATTTCTGAATAAAAATAAAATATTAATAAAAATAAAAATATTTCTGAATCAGAATTAATATAATAAATATTTCTGAATCAGAATTAAAATAAACAAAAAATAAGCAGCAGTGATGATGGTCGGTCTACAAGGTCAAGGAGCTTACATCACCCTTCTGTTTATTTTTTAGGGGCTCTATAGACACACTCCCCGGCGAATTCCTTATGTGCGAAACGAAATATTAGGAATTCAGAGAGCAGTCTAAGTTTTTCAATTTCATGTACACTCCCCCCCCCCACGCCCAAATAAAACCTCGGAGTGAGTGCAAAACAGTACCCACCACGTTGTTCGACGTGATGAGAGAAGTGTACATGAAATCCTTTGGGGAGCACCCCCACTTTATTGTGAGAAAAATCTGGCATCATGTCGCCCATTTCGACAATGTGTCTGTTATGGGATCCGAACCACAGGCCTCAGTATCGGAATCCAACATTCCTAACACTGTACCACAGTCCCATTCTTGCAAGTACATGTTCGGAAAATACTATGAAGTTACCTATGCTAGTGCGCAGGTAACTTAGGTGAACTGCAGTGATAAATCCTACACACGTTTTAGCTGAATAAAATGCAGTGTGATTTCACACACGTAAACTGTAGTGTGGATTTATTTTAATTTCACACACATTTTAACTGAATACAACGTGGACATAAAATGCCGCCGGATGTATTGGAAACAGATGTTGCGTGAGTAAGATCTAAAAATAACTTACCTGGAATTTGCATGGCCAACCTTTGAAAATATAAAAGTAACCTACCTGTGTTGCACGTAAAATAATCTGAATTTTATAAACCCTAACCAGCAAAAACATAGTTAAAATACAACTTATGGAGGGTAAACAAATCACCGACTACAGATAATTACGAAACACAAAAAAGAATCGCTATCTCATTTAGTTGTTTTATACGAGCGTTCACACGTCACACAGTAACAAGGGGGTCAACTGCGCAGTTACTCTATCAGCGATGACAGAGTTATCTCGCTTCGTACTGAAACGTGATTCGCTGATCATATCTGTTCGAATACGCCGATCTGGTTATATTATCTGCCACAAATTTTACTGAAGCACTAGAAATACCGAAATATTTATCAGCTGCTTATATTGAGGAAAATATTATCTCCTCGCCTGTATCTACATTTGTAGATACAACAGATCTTGGAGATTTGTTATTATAACCGACTCCTCTGAATGTGCAATTCTGGCTTTGTGTAACAGCCCGCCAGTTTAATTTTTTTCCCAGCACTAAACATTAAATACCCAGTATTACTAACAAAACCAACTGGTTTTATCAGTCGACAGTGTCTGATTACACCATCACGAGATGCTTCATAATTCTTGATGATGGGGTGTTTCACAAATTCATTTTGTTCCATTTATATACTAATATTATTTGTTTAAATTGTTATTTTGAAAACCTGGCGAGATAATCTTCTGCGGTTTTTATGGGAGACTCAACATTTTTTAAATCCTAATATCGTTTCAGCTGTCTATATTTTTTACCACCACATTACACACCAACACCACACTGCAAACACTGTTTTGGTCCCAGACTTCCACGTCGATAGCTTTGCATATGGTAACCACAGAATTCATTTACGCATGCGCGGTTACATGGACTTGTAAATCCTATCGTTAACCAATTGCACTTATTGTTTCCTTGAATCATTATATATATATATAAAATTAAAGTTTAATTAAACACATATTTGTCTTAATTATAAAATAGAGGAATTGGCCGCAATTAAAACTTCTAGAGCTAGATTTGATCTTGACAAACTGCCAAAACCAAAATTTACTTTTTCGATGCAAGATTTGGCACTGATGAACAAGGATATAACTAATCCTATCAACGAAGCCAAAAAGAAATTTCACGATGATGGTACAGTTCATACGTGGTCAACATTTAATATTAGAAATATTGTTGATGGTAGAATGAATGACGAGCGAGGAAGGAAAATTATTAACTATCTCGATGATCAGCGATATATTATTCTAATAAAATTTATTGTGCAGACAGACGACGAAGTTTGGATTATCCGTGACAAACGTGACCCTGTCCGCGTGACCGTTGGAAGTAGCATCGTCACGTTGAATAAAAATTTCAAACCAGGTACGCTGACTGGTATTGACAAACCATTTTACGAACGAGAGTATCCTGTGACTACAGTTGTTTATGCGTTATATCCGCTAAATGATAAACCTGACATCGATGATCTTGCGCCGATGAAACTGTCAAGGATAAATTGTGTAGCTGAGCGAGTTACAGAACACTTCACAAATGCGATACATGGAAACGGTTTAACGGATTTTCCACGTGAAAAGTAAACACATGGGCAGAAAAAGTTAAAGATACCGGAGCGTCTATCAGCGACGTTGCCGAGTTAGAAAAGCGATTAAGATTTCCGATTACGTTGAAGACATTAACCGGAGAGAATTTATACGCGCCGAAATACACACAAAATGGAACTCCGATAACAATCATTGATCATAACGCGCATGCATAGACGTCAGCTGTGATGATATTTCCACGAAACAGAGCAGTTAAATTTTATGACGGCTTTATATTTGATTCTATCAACAATATCAGAAAGAGTGACCCTGTATCCGTGTGGTTATTTCGAAGTGTCGATGATAAAAGTTACGATCAGTTTGTTCGGCCTAGTGGAGAAATTTATCATGCAGAATCACTCCACAATGAAATGAAAAATCTTGCGTTGAAATACACGAGCGATGTTGAACAATTACTGAATAACTGTTTTACCATTCCATCAGTTGCTGCTCACTTTGCTGAGGAGAAAAATTCATGGAAACCTACAAGATCGGAATTTCTCGTTGACACACAATTAAGCTGCGTCGAATACGAACACGGCGGATTATGGAATACCTGGTACGATTATAACGACGTTGTATCCGTTGACATGGTAGCGTGTTATCCTGGAAGTTTTCTTGGATACGGAGAGTGTTCTCGATATTTTAAAACATGTGGTCATCCAACACACGAGATGACAAGAGTTGCGATAAATGGACCTTTGCCAGATTTTGATCTGACTGGATTCGCCTGCGTGGTTTCATTTGAATTTGCACGAGATCTTCATCCGATTGTTTATGCTTGGTTTGGAACACATTTCTCAGAAAAACGCTGGGCTCCTATTGTGTTGTTACGATATATGATTAATAGTGGAATTTTAACTTTGTTGACTGTAAGTGGCGCGATAATATCGTATCGTCCGCAGAAACAAGTTTGATTGCCAGAACCGGATAAATTTGATGTAGAAAGTGATGTCAGGGAAAAAATTACTGATCTTGATGAGGATGAAGTTGTTAAACTTATTAATGTTGTATCCGAATACCGCGGAAAAAATAACGAAAAAGTTGCAAAAGATCTTGGCAGAAAAATAATTGGTAAGTTTACTCAGGGCGGTGCGGTTGATCACAAACGAACGTGTACCAGGTTGATCATGGACGATGCAGAACTTGATTTTATAATTGCTGATACAACGGAGAGAAATATGTTTATAAATCGAAATGATATTTACTTGTCTGACAGAACTAAATTGGGTAAAATTGTGAGTTATATTGATGGTGAATCACCGCAGTTTACTCATTTAAGATCATCGATGCTCGCGTACGTTTCAATAAACTTATTATCGATGATAAACAGATTTCCGTTGATAGCGGTCAGAGTTGCCACGGATTCATTTTATATAAATAAATAATATTTAGATTATCTACATGGATTACTTGGCACTGGTGAATGGGGATCATGGAGAATAAAACACGAAAATATATTTAGTTATTCTGAATCTGCCGACGTTGAAATCGCGGAGAAGTATTACAAGAATAATAATGAAATACCAGCATCGACAGCGCCATCTGTGTATGATCCTGTAGCCAGGCATAAAACCGTTTATCTTAATGGATGTGGTGGTTCTGGTAAAACAACACGTGTGATTGAATTATTTCGGAATTTTGATATGGTTGTGCTGACGCCCACACACAGACTCGCCAGAGAAATGAACGAACGAGGGGTAAAATCACAGATGTATCATAGTTTCTTCAGATGGTGCGGAGTCGCATGGACTCCATCGCGGATGGGTGAGAAATACATTCCTAAGATTATTATCTGGGACGAAATTTGTACGGTGTCGTTGGAAGTATTAAAAATGTTTCTTGATTGGCTGTTATTGAAAAATACTGCTGTGATAATGTGTGGCGATCCTGGTCAACTACCACCTTTTGTTGGACAGTCTCCACACGAATGGTTGAAAACATTTGCAGATTATTACGAAGAAATAACTGATGATCATAGAGCTATTGATGAACCTCTGAAAGAATTAAAAATGTTAATCAGACTGCAGCCAGATAGAATACAGTGCGAAATAATGCATGGAGTAATTCCAGAAACTACGATGAATGATTTTCGGAATTTGTGGAGACCAAACGATTTAATAGTTGCAAGTAGAAAGATAGAGATACACTGTAAAAGAAATTATTTCTGATACACAAGGAAAGATTTTCTAATCTACCTGTACCATTATGTTATCGCCCAGCAGATACTCGACTGCAGAATATTGAAGCTGAAATTCCGGGTGGTGGTAAACAAAATCTTGTACTAAATGATATTGTCACAGTTCCTGTCAGTGCTGTCACTGTGTCGTTACGCATGAGTAAAACTCCATGGACGTTTGGATACGCTATAACGATTCATTCATCACAAGTATTAACTATCGCTGACACAAATATTTGGATTCTTGATGATCAGATCGAATGGTCAAATTTAGTTTATCTCGCAGTGTCTCGAGTCAGAAGAATATCTCAGCTGCGCAGGGTTATTATGGATTGTGTAATAACCGAAGAAATCACTAATGATGTATGCGATGAAGTTGTCAAGAAAAAATTATCTGGGTATCGACAATCTGACAAAAAAAAAATAACCGCGATTTTGGTCTCGACGTTGAATTTATCATGACACTGAAACAACGACAGAATAATCACTGTACAAGCTGTAACTGTAATATGTTGTGGGTGTATTCGAATAATAATCCAATACAGTTTACTGTTGATAGACTTAATAGTAGTCTTGGTCACACACGCGAAAATGTGATGCTGACCTGTCTTGAATGTAATCGACGTAGGGTGCCAGTTTACAGAAGTGAACGCGGTGGTAATTGTGTGTCTTCAGGAATTACTTGTAATTGTTCGCGTACAACTCCGCGTTGAGGAGCAGTTGAATCCAGTCTGTAGATTGCAGGTCTACCCGTGGATCTAACCACGCTAGAAATTGTATGTGTAGTCACACTCCAGATAGAATCAGTTGCTCTTTTTTTTACCCCTTCGAGTTCACCGGGTTCATATAAATATCTGACAGTCACATTACCTAACACTGGCTGTTTTGAAAAGTCACGTCGTTGTACAGGTATATGTTTCTTTGCAATCGCGACGGTGGGTTTCATAGAAGTTGCACGAGTAATTTCATTATTTAACGCAGCTATCACACTTGGTAATCTTGCAACCCATTCGCGAGATCTCGTATCTGCCTGAATTATTTCCTTCTCATACTGGTATCCAAATAATCTCTCAGCAAGTGTTAGATTAAATCGTTCAACGATTGCCTGATCACGATGAATTGCGGTATGTCCTCGTCTGATTTTGATATTATGTTGCTTCATCAACGATGATACTGCACCAAGAAATTCTTTGCCAGGATCAACCTGTAATAGTTGTGGCCATCGTAGACCACCACGTTGATAAATTCATTCAAACTCAGATGCATCTTCAGTTGCTGTTTTAGTTGCTAGTGGTTCTGCTTCTTTATACCTACTTGCAACGTCAACGACAGTTAACGCGAATTTGTATGTGCGTGATCGACGTATACCAATTTTAATAGTATCGTGCGGTAAAAACAAAATATCTGCTTGATGAAC
Organism: Megalonaias nervosa; assembly: GCA_016617855.1. NCBI lineage: Eukaryota > Metazoa > Mollusca > Bivalvia > Unionida > Unionidae > Megalonaias > Megalonaias nervosa. The sequence continues at coordinate 4,312 of JAECUM010016984.1, read as the reverse complement.
TTCATTGGGAACGCTGACATCAAAATACGCTACTGAATTTTTTTTATGTGGATGTAAATAGATTTGCCATATTGCCTGTCGTGCTAACCAATTTGCAGCAACAACACGTGAGACTTTTGCTGCTTCAGCAAGTTTACTAATTTCTGCTTTACCTCTCCAATATCCTCTTGGACTATAATAAACAGATTCCATTATTATGATAATAATCAATTGATTAATTAGCAGCCCCTAGCATTAGTTTACCTTTCATCGCAGATTTTACTAGGAAGCTAGCAAGTTTTTCTCTGAGAGATTTATCAGGTATAGAATTTAACGCATGAATCAACTTCACATCTGCGAGGTGCCGTTGTTGTAAATCTTTGCTTTTATACGCAACATCATGAACATTACACGATTGATCAATTTTGTTTATTGGATGCTGTCCAGGTTTTGGTTGGTCTTGGTTATCGAGTCGGATATCACGACGAGTTCCAGGACCACAATAATTATACCCAGGCAGATATTTCTCACCAGGGTACTTTGCCCATGGAGTTCCTGGTAATCTTCATAGCGCCGTAGCAATATTACCATCGGGTTTTGTTTTCGACGAAATAAATCTAACTTTTTTTGTGCCACATCGCTCACATTTACCTGTAAGAGCACGTTTTTTATTTTTAGTTGTCACTGTAGTTAATCCACTAGTTGGCGTAGGTGCTCTACATCGAACACAATATAAATCCATGATATAAATTATTATGGATATAATCGACTTCTCAGCGACACGAGCGCGTGAGTCAGTTAAACATCATCCAGCACTACCAAATTCTAAAGGATGATAATAATTCGACCATCTGGGTCTGGTAAAACACAATTGTTACTTAATCTGATAATAAGATGGCTCAAGCGAGATAAGTTGTATTTAGTGGCACCATCTGTAGATGATCAACGATATGAAGTTCTTAAAGATTTTAATGTAAACGCAGTGTCGTTGCATGAAGATGGTAATGATGTTATCGATTTTATTACTGATATTGATGAAGCTCCATCTGTGGATGATCTCGATGGACGTATTAATAGTCTCGTAGTATACGATGGTGTTATGCTGGACAGACAAACAAACCCAGCTAGGATATTTTTACGAGGTAGACACAAAAACACAGACGTGATTTATGTTACTCAGCGATACACACAAATACCAAAAGTGATCAGAGATAACTGTAACATTTTAGTTGTGTTTAACAGAGGAGATACACGTACGTTACGAAACATTCATCAAACTTGGTGTTCAGAGGATATGGACATGATTAAATTCAAAAATTTCTTTGCACAAGCTCAAGCTACCCGTTTGGATTTATCACAATAAACTTACATGATACTAGGTCAAGGTATCGTGTTGGTCTCGATAAAATTTTTGGTTGACACTACAGCAGCAGAGAGGCTGACGACAACACGTGATTGTGCGCGTCGCAAACGAACATGCGTAAAATTTGAAAAAAATAGTCAACGCGGGGTAACAAAATAGCTAATTGGATCTGTTTCCCGTTGTATGGAAAAATGCTCGGTTAACGGCTTCGGTTTACGATTATTGACCTTATTTTTCAGTCTTCGTAGAACCCTTATTTTTGCAAACGGAGCCCTCTAAAAAAGTTGTAGGGTTCAGCCTCTCTGATGCTCAAAGGCTTTCACATCAACAACAACAATATCATTAAGAAAGAGATTTTGTTTCCTACTTGACTCTGTCAAGGGCTCTGGAATCTCAACATGAATATTTTGCTTGCGTGTGTCTGCTGGGCGATAACACAATGGCACAGGTAAATTTGAAAACCTTTCTTTATGTAACAGAAATAATTGCTGTTGAAGTGTATCACAAACTATCTTCCGACTTGCAACTATCAAATCAGCTGGTCTCCATAAATTCCAAAATCATTCATCGTAGTCGCTGGAATTACTTCACGCATTATCTCACATTGAATCTTATCTGGCTGCAGTCTGATCAATATTATAAACTATTTCAGCGGTTCTTCAATAGCTCTATGATCATCAATTATCTCCTCATAATAATCCACAAACGTTTTCAGCCATTCATGCGGAGATGATCCAACAAAAGGTTGTGGTTGACCATGATGGCCACACATGATGACAGCAGTATTGTTCGTCAGTAACCAATCAAGAAACATTTTAATACCTCCACAGACACTGTACATATTTCATCCCAGATAATAATCTTAGGAATATATTTCTCACCCATTTGCTCAGGAGTCCATGCGTCTCCCTTCCGTCGTAAGAAGCTGTGATAAGTATAAGATTTAACTCCTCGTTCGTTCATTTCTCTGGCGAGTCTATGTGTGGGGTGTCAAAACAACCATATCAAAATTTCGAAATAACTCGATCGCACGTGTTGTTTTATCAGAACCTCCGGGTCAATTGAGATAAACAGTCTTAATTCTGTTCATAGGATCATATACAGAAGGAGCTGATGAAAGTTTTGATATCTGTTTATTTTTATAATATATTTCCTAACGTAGGCAGATTCAGAATAACTAAGTATCTTTTTTTTCCACTCGCCCCATGTTTTATCAGCACCTATATGTAATTGTTTTAGCAATCCTGATTATTTTTTATCGATATAAAATGAATCCGTAGCTACTCTAACCGCGGTATCAGAAAATCTATCTATCATCGATAATAAATTTATCGAAACGTACGCGAGCATCGGAGATTTTAAATGAGTAACATTGTTCCGACTTACAAATGTGCTTCTCTCCGTTGTATCAGTAAATTATAAAATCGAGTTCAGCTTCGTCGATGATTAGTCTACAACAATGTCGTTTGTGGTCATATGATCCTCCTTGTGTAAATTTACAAATTATTTTCCTCCCAAGATCCTTTGCGAGAGTATTTTTGAGATTAGTTATATCAGGATTTTCATCATCAGAATATTTCTTTTGCTGTGGTAACCAAACTTGTTTCTGCGGACGATATGATATAATTGCGTCACTTACAGCCAATGATATTAGTATTTTTACATCAAACATGTATCGTAATAAAACTATTGGAGCCCAGCCGCGTTCGCTAAAATATTTTCCAAACCAAACAGCGACAACCGGATGAAGGGTTTTCGGTGCAAACTCGAATGACTCAGTGCATTCAAATCCAGTCAGGTCAAAATCTGGTAAGGGTCCATTTATCGCATCTCTGGTCATCTCGTGTATTGGATGTCCAAATCTTTTGAAATACTCAGAACACTCGCCCGCTCCAAGAAAACTTCCAGGATAACATGCAACCATATCAACCGAGATAACATCTTTATAATCGTATTTCGTATTCCATAATCCGCCGTGTCCGTATTTGATACAACTGCGTTGGACATTCTTCAAGAAATTCCAACCGTGTTGGTTTCCATGAATTTTCCTTCTGAGCAACGTGGGCAGCAACTGACGGAACGGTAAAACAATTACTGAGTAATCGTTCGATAACATCAGTATCGTTTGTTTATTTCGACGCAAGAGTTTTCATTTCGTCGTGGAGAGATTCTGTACGATAAATATCTCCATTAGGCCGTACAAACTGATCATAGTTAACACATTCTGAACTTTAAAACAACCACACGGATACAGGGTCACTCTTAACGATATTTCTGATAAAATCAAACGTATCACCGTTATAGAATTTAACAGTTCGATTAATGAAAATATTGTTATATCCGAAGTCCACGCGTGTGCGTTATGATCAATAATATCAATCGGAGCTCCTTTATTTATATTTCGATTCGCACAAAATCTCTCAGGTTAATGTCTTCACCATTATTGGGAATCTTAATTTTGTTCCATTTCAGCATCATCATTGATAGACGCGCCAGTATCTTAAACTGTTTCTGCCCACTCATTTATTTATTTTACGTCTTAGATCCGTTAAACCGTTGCATCGTTTCGCGTTTGTGAAGTGTTCTGTGACTCGTTCAGCAACACAATTCAGGCGAGAAATTTTCATCGGTAAAAGTTTATCGACGTTAGGTTTATCATTCAGTGGATATATCGCATAAACAATTGCCGTCACAGGATATAGTCGTTCATAATAAGGTTTGTCGATACAAGTCATTATTCCTGGTTTTGAATTTTTATTTAACGTGACAATATTTCCAGTGTGGTGTAATCGAACAGGATCACGTTTGTCACGGATAATCCATGTGTCGTCGTTTGTCGCTACGATAAATTTTATTCTAAAAATATAGTTCGTGCAATGTCGAGATAATTAATAATTGTCGCTGCTCGCTTGTCATTCACTGTAGCACCTTAAGGCAAATATATATTTAATTAAACTTTAATTATATATA